>JASVEL010011262.1:0-140092 GCA_032618575.1 Nicotiana noctiflora
TTTCTGCTCAACAAATAATTCATCTGAAACTTACTAACCCATCAATAATTGAGGTTATAGGGCATGCATAATAAGCGCTACATATATAGCGCCTATTATGCATGCGTTATACCCTCAACTATTGTACTCTCATACTGATTTTTTTCTTATTTAAGGAGTTTCAAAATTTGGTAAAAATTCATTTTGGATCCTTCAGGTCTTCCAAAATATTTGTTTGTTAAGTTAAGGTATAGCGCGATGAATACATCCGCTATATATAAACTTTTTTGCTCCACCAATAATTCATCTGAAACTTACTGACCCACCAATAATTGAGGTTATAGGGCATGCATAATAAGCGCTACATATATAGCGCCTATTATGCATGCGTTATACCCTCAACTATTGTACTCTCATACTGGTTTTTTTCTTATTTAAGGAGTTTCAAAATTTGGTAAAAATTCATTTTGATCCTTCAGGTCTTCCAAAATATCTGTTTGTTAAGTTATCTTGCATTTGTCATAATGTCTGAAGACGAAAATTGGGGTTTCATTATATTGGGGGTGAGGTTGCGGTGGAGAATAACCCAGTATGTTGTAGTTGTTCTCCACATTTTCATGTTAAGTTACCACCTACAATGGACTATGATAGATTTGTATCGTTGTTATGTGAAAAGTGAGTGCGAGAAAATGTTCACTTATATTAAAGTAACCGAAAGATATCTGTATTTTGTTACTCCGCAAGAGATTATTTATTATGCTCAGTTTAACATAATATGCCTAGTTTTGGTGTGTTGGATCATGGTGGTCCATCAGGAAGTCATCAACAACATGATAATTTGCATCATGCGATATTAATAGATTATGATTTGTAAGTTAAATGATAAAGTTTATATGTTATGTTTGGATGAATTTGAGAAACTCGGTATTTTATTGGTTGTGCAGTGAAAACGAGCCACTTGAAGGTCTTGTACTTACTCAATTGCTCGAAGATGACATATTTAATTGGGATGTGGGAGATGTGCAGAGTCGGAAAGATAATAGTGATTATAACAACAATGCCGATAAGTTTGGAGACGCACACCTTCCCCGATGAGGGTGATTATCATGGCCCAAAACCCGACCCATCATGATGGCCTATCGTGGAACTTGGCCAGCCTCAACTCAACAACCAATACAACAACAATAAGTTTGAAAATATTAACGGAAGCTTTTAATATTTAAAGAAAACTATTTGAACGTAAGAAATTTAAAACACGATACAGTCCAGTCCAAAATCAGGGTGTCCATTAGTGCATGAGCGTCTAGGGAAATATATGGTCTATTACGATGTTTAAAGGAGAAACTGAAATACAACCGGAGAATAAGAAGGAAAGATAAGGCCTGCGAATGCCGGGCAGATACCTCAATAATCTCCTAAGTCCGAAGCGTTGATCAACAACCGCCACTGACTATAAGTCACCCGGTACCAAAAAAAAAGGGTAATCCAACCTTGTGGATAAATGCATCTCCGGATATCAATACTCCAAACAAATCCATGTCGAGGGAAATCCATCCCCAAATGTGCAAACTCCAAAGGGGATCCTACATCCCAAGCGTATCATAATCAATATATTTGTTGCGACGTGTAGCCTGATCTCATAATTGTTACTCATAATCAGGTACTCGGCCTCACTCAGTCATCACTCTCCAGTCTCACCCACGGGCTCACTTGGTGCAGCGCCGTTTTTGTAAGTAGATTATTTTGTAAGTATATTATTTAGGGATGAACCTTACTTCTGAAAAAAAAAAGATAAAACTTGAGGAGGAGAAGGATGAGGAAAAAGGGGGCTGTAGTTGTTAAAAGTGGGTACAAGTTAAAACTTTTAAAATAAATGGCTATAGGTTAAATGAGAGCGACCAAATAGGACGCTCTATGCAACTTTTATTACTCAAACGAAACAAAAGGAAAAAAAAGAAATGGATTTCAAAGAGCCCTAACGGCTAGTAAACCAAGTTCTGGCCCCTGGCAGCGCCTTAGAGAATGGAGGCAGGACAACAATGCCATTCATGGAAACTCAAAGGAGCAATAGCCCAATATCAGATTGTGGGTTCGAGTTATTAAAGGGGCAATAGCTCCAACAAAGAAAGATCAAAGGTGGGGAGAAACTAAAAATAAAAAACGTCCATTATCAAAATCTCTTACTCCCTATGTTTTAATTTATGTGAACTCATTTGATTGTACACGAAGTTTAAGAAAAAAGAGAAGACTTTTGAACTTGTGGTATAAAATTAGGCACATATATTTTATGTGGCTATATAGCACCGCATGAAGGTAAATTGTTTCCAAATAAAGAAATGAGTTATTCATTTTTGCATAGACTAAAAATGAAATTGGTTCACATAAATTGAAAGAGGAGATTATTAAATTTGAAATGATTTCAATCATCCCACCTATGGGTGTCAAATGAGCGGGCTGAGCTGATTTTGGGCGAGTCAAAATGGATTGAGCCATTAATTGAGCGGGTCATTTGACCCGCCTAAAAGTTACTTGGGCTAAGATAAGTTGCGTCGAGATGAACTAAAATACGGGTCATAGCCAACCCGCCCAACTCTTTTCAAGCTTCACTTAATATGTGTTGTCTTCCTATGAATTGTATAATTACTCTAAAAGACTTTTTCTATTCTTTTATTGTGGTCATATATAACATATAAAATAAAATAAAATTATTTCTAATATATTTTAGCAAATTTACTCATTTATCAATGAGAATTTTACCTACCTATACCACATATGAAACCTTATTACCGTAAAAGTGCATAGTTTGTTAATTACCCGCCCAGTCCACGTTTTACCTACAAATTTTGTACCATTCGATTAATAGGCATTAAAAGGACAGAATATTCCCTGAAAAATAAGCTAAAATTAAGGGGAGAATCTTGGTGTTAATTGATTCTACATTAAATTCAATTTTTAAAAAGGGAAAGGAGATTTCTCAACTATGTATTTTTCTCTAAAACTACGATTCAAATTCTCAAAAAAAAAAATGAACAATTCAAATTTTCAAGAGGAAGTTGACCAACTAATTGGATCAGAAGGTCTACAGAACAATTCAATTGCAATTCAATCTTATCAGAAGTTAATGTCTACATAACAATTCAATATGTTAATAAGATCAGAAGGTTAGTGTTGTTGGTCTGCTTTTCAACTAATCAAGTCAAGTGTTGATTTCGAGAGGAAATGTTGAAAAAAATGAACAATTCAAAGTTGAAAAAAATCTGTTCTTCCATATATTCTCCACCATTGATGCCATTAAAAAGCTTGAAAGCTTTGAATTTAAATTTGGGTTTTAAAAAATTATTATTTGTTTGGATTGGGTGTTCTTGTAAATAATTTGGAATATGTTTAGGAGTTTATATCTCAATTTTGAGGTGTTTTGGTGAAGATTAGACTTGGTTTTGACAGAATTTTACATTGAAACTCGAAGAAGAAGAAGAAGACATATTTTCAGAAATTATAGATAAGTTGTAGATAAAGTGTAGATAAATTGTAGAAATGTAGATAAATTATAGATAAATTGTAGATATTTTGTAGATAAATTGTAAATTGTGAAGACTAAAACTTCTACAAGTCTTCTACAATTTTGTCAAAAATGTCAATTATGCTACAATTGAAATGAGAATTGGGATATTAAAATTCAATATATTCAGTTTGTAGACATCTTGTAGTTAAATTTTTTACAAATAAACTATAAATCAGTTTAAGTATTGTATAAAGTTGTATTATTTTTAGGAGTATCTACAAAGTTACTACATTTATACTACAATTAAACTACAATCTTATGTAAAAATAAAATGGTGACAATAAAATTTATTCTTCATCTACAAAATTTCTACAAATAAACTACAATTGCACCCACACTATCAACTTTATTGTCTTCTCAATTGAAGATTCATTTCAATATAAATCAATTCCTTGCGACAACTCCAACAATTTCCAAATCACTACAAAAGCAGTGAAAGAAGCATATGAAAATGCCGAGAAATCAAACATAAAAGTTAAAGGCTTGATTTTGACCAAGCCATCATATCCTTTAGATGAATACAAAATTTGAATTGGATGAAAATGGTGGGAGAAGTGAATGAAGGTGATGAGAATTGTGGGTTGCTTCTATACGAATAAAGGGGGGGGAGGGGGGACTGAAGAAAGAAAAAACGTGGGGGAGGAATTAACTGTGGGAAAAACGTGGGGGGGGGGGAGGGGGGAGGGAATTAACTGTGTGGATGAGAGAGAAGCAAGTAAAAATATTAATTGGAAGATTTTATCCCTAAATACAAGCATACATTAAATGATAGTATAATTAAAGCCTTAATTTGAATTATGGTACATAAATTGAAAGTTGGTATGCTTAAATGTAATAAACACAAACCTTAAACATGGAAAGTAATAAAGTTTGCTATATGGTATACATAGGTAAAAATACCTTTATCAATTTGAGCTAGAAATTGCCCAACTTTAAATGGATTGAGTGAAGATAGGCTAAGCTGAATAAATAACCAGCCCAATAGTAGGCGGGTTATTTGGGCTTGGGCCAAATTTGTCCGCCTTACTCCTACCCTGTCAATAAACCAGATGTGCATTTTAAATATTTTGTATATAATATGTTAATCATAACTTGGCTTAATAAATTTTGATGTAATTTTAGAGTAGAAAGTTAACTAGCACACAAGTGGGGGCTATTGTTGAAATATGCACCGAAGCCAAATGAAACAGGATATTAGTTGCAGTATATCTTTAAAATGCTTCCTTAAATAATTAGTTAAAACATTACTACTCAAACGAAACAAAATGAAAAAAGAAATGGATTTAAAGAACCCTAACGGCTAGTAAAGCAAGTTCTGGCCTGTGGTAGCGCCGAGGCCCGAGAGAATGGAAGCAGGGCAGCAATGCCATTCATGGAAACTCAATGTGCAGGCCAAGGCCAAGAATTTGGATTTCAAATTGGTAGCCTCCAACTTTTTACCCGATTGCTTGTTTTTCCCATTCTCTTTCAAGTTCAAGTACTGCAGATTCATGATCCATCTTAAATCTGAAACACCAACCTCTCCAAATCCCCATAAATCAAAATCCTTGAAATCGAAACTCCATCGGTTCCTTAAAAGACTCCGTATTCGAAGACGTTCCAAGAACAATAGTAGAGCGATCAGTTCCAAACCAAAGAACAAGGTATGCGTTTCTATAATCCCATTAACATGGATAATATGATGGCTTCTTGACTTGAATTACGTCTAGTGCTGGGCATATTTTTGGGTAAAAACGATAGTCCGAACCTGAATAAAGCTTTTTGGGTTAAGTTAATTATTCGGTAATAGTTTTGTGTTATTTGATTATTGGGTTATCGGTTTGGGTATCGATTTGCCTGATTTTATTAATAGTTTAACCGATAACTACCCTTAGATATTCAAAGCCACCTTAGGGCTTCATTCTTTACTAGTACTATGTTTGGACTTCTTAATTTTCAAGATGTAAGGCCGTTTCCAACTCTTGCCTCCATTTTCTCCTCCAAAGTAGAGTAAACTCCAAAATGGAGTAAAGTTGTTCCGACTATTATTACATTTTTCACTCAAAAAAAGAATATTCCAATTTATATTCTTTTCTGCTTCAATATTGTATTATTGCAACAACAACAACAACATACCCAGCATTATCCCACATCGTGGGGTTTGGGGAAGGTAGTGTGTACACACACCTTACCCCTATATTGTGAAGGTAGAGAGGTTATTTTCAATAAACCCTCGGCTCAGAAAACATAAGCATCGCATTAATTAAAAAGATAGTCAATGAGGGACAACACCAAAAAGCTATGTAAAAGTAGCATAGAAACAACACGATAATAAGATGATCAAACTGAAAGAAAACAATGGGTATACTTAGAAACCTATTATCAACAGAATGTGAGAGTGTGTACCAATCCTATTGGTATTAACAATTTACCACCTACCTTACTACCCTAATCCCCGACCTTCACACCTTCCTATCAAGGGTCATGTCCTCGGTTAGTTGAAATTGCATTATGTCTTGCCTAATCACCTCTCCCTGCTTCTTCTTCGGCCTACCTCTACGTCTTTGTAGGCCCTCCAATGTCAATCTCTCACACCTTCTCATGGGGCATCTGTGCTCCTCCTCCTCACATGTCCAAACCACCTAAGTCTCGCATTACGCGTCTTGTCATCAATGGGAGCTACACCCACCTTGTCACGAATAACCTTATTCCTCATCTTATCTAACCTGGTGTAACAGCACATCCATCTCAACATCCTCATCTTTGCTATCTTCATCTTCTGGAAATTGTCAATCTTGACAGGCCAACACTCAACCCCATATAACATAGTCGGTCTGACAAGCACTCTGTACAACTTACCTTTAAGTTTTGGTGGCACCTGCTTGTCACACAAAATGCCAGAAGCGAGTCTCCATTTCATCCATCCTGCCCCAATACGACGTGTGAGTTGTGACATCTTAAATAGACCCAAGGTACTTAAAACTACCTCTCGTAGGGATGACTTACATTCCAACCTCACCTCCCCTACCCCTCCCTGCGTCTCACCGCTGAACTTACACTCCAAGTATTCCGTTTTGGTGCTGCTCAGCTTGAAACCTTTAGACTCCAGGGTGTGCCTCAACACCTCTAACCTCGCGTTCACATTGCCTCGCGTCTCATCAATCAATACAAATAACATGCACCACATTAAAGAAATTCTACTTCAATTTTCACTTTTCAATTTAACATCTAATATTTTATATTCGCACCTTTCAATTTTAGCAACATCTAATATTTTATCTTTGCACCATTCATTTTTTGACATGATTATATATTTTTTGTACAATTATAACTTATAATAAAATTAACTTACAATTTTACATAAAAATAATAAACGCACAAAACTTAATTTATCAAATTATACGCCAAAGTTAAGACGTAAAATTAATATATAAAGATACATAAACATAATTAGGTATATAAAGAGATAAAATTAAAGAGTTAAATAATAAAAATAATATTAAAGTAATAGGAAATAGTAACCGAGGAGATGAATAGTGTCACTCCAAATTTGGAGTGACACTATTCATCCCTATTTTGGAGGCAAAAACATAGCAGCATTGGAGCCAAATTTCTCCAAAAGTTAACTACATTATGGCAAAATGCAACAGCGTTGGGGATGGCCTAATTGCTACTATTTTGTGTTGTTTCTACTGTGTTTGGACAAGAGGACTTGAGCAAATGTCTTAGTTCCCGATATGAAAGCGGCTTTTGTAATTATTGTCCTCTAATATTTCCAATGTTAAGTATATTCTACTAATTGATCCTCCCAATAAATCCTCCCGAATAGCCCAGAGTACGCATGCTACTTTTTGAGAATATATTGTTGTTGCTACAATTGTTGGATAAGTGCATTTCATAGTATCAATATATTTAATATTTCGCTCTTAAATAATAGAACATTGTTGTGATTGATGAAAAAATTAATAATGAGTTCTTCGGTCATCGTCTCGGTAGGATACAAGTTCATATAGTGAATCATTCTCTTTTATTTCATAATCTGTCACGACCTGGATTTCCCATCATCGTGAGTCATGATGGCGCCTACTAATAGGGGCTAGGCAAGCCAATTAATTTAATTTTTCTCTTTACAACATCAACAATATAAAGAAAAAGATTATTAATATAAAAGTGGAAGTCTCAAAACATAAATAACTGAAACCAAGTGCGGAAGTTGAAATACATCTCTACCCAGATCTGGTGTCACTAACTCACGAACTTGTACAGAATGCTAAATACAAAGTTTGAATAAAAATACAGCATTGCCTGATCCGATACAAGGGAAATCAAACGAAAAACAAAGATAAGAGAGACTCCGGGCCATGCGGACGTCAGCAAGGCTACCTTGGGAATCTCTGGACTGAAGTGAGCTCCCAGTGCTCCTACTGTTGTCCAAAAGCTCCTGCTCCAGTACTGTGATCTGTGCAAAAAGATGCACAGAGTGTAGCATCAGCACAACCGATCCCATGTGCTGGTAAGTGTCTGGACTAACCCCGGCGAAGTAGTGACGAGGCTAGACAGGACTACCAATCAACCTGGTGCAAATACATATATACAAGTTCTACAAAATAACAGCGGAAAGTATAATTAAACTGGGAGGGGAACATGTTTTTGGGGATAAAAGATAAAATAGAACGGTAGGAATAAATAAGGAAAACAACAACTGACCTTTTAACACAGAATACGTGGTCGGCGTGCCACACGTTCGGCGTGCCACACGATCCCATTTCATAATATATAAGTGGTCGGCGTGCCACACGATCCCATTTCATAATATATAAGTGGTCGGCGTGCCACACGATCCCATTTCATAATATATAATGATTTCCCGGCAAGGGAACGAGTATTAATTCAACTATCCCGGCAAGGGAGAATACAATTACACAGTTAATTCCCGGCAAGGGAGCAACAACAATAACTCACACGTCCTGGCAAGGGAATAATTACATCTCTTTCTCTTTCGTTTATTTCTTACTTACTAACCATGTCATAATTTGAGGCAACGTTCCAAGGGGTCTACAAATCATATTTCCTCTTCAAACTGTTCACATGATATCGAAACCATCAATTAAACAAGGAAGAGTCACTACAGAATCCCAAATAAATACAAATAAGGACTCACGTTCCTGGCAAGGGAATAATTACATCTCTTTCTCTTTCGTTTATTTCTTACTTCCTAACCATGTCATAATTTGAGGCAACGCTCCAAGGGGTCTACAAATCATATTTCATCTTCAAACTGTTCACATGATATCGAAACCATCAATTAAACAAGGAAGAGTCACTGCAGAATCCCAAATAAACACAAATAAGGACTCACGGTCATGCTAGACACCGGTGTATAGATGTTGCGACCAAAACACTCACGCAAGTGTACGTGATCGACAAGTAGTATAGTAATAAGTAAAGTATCGTTCCCACGAGGAATTTTTATTAACTTATTGACTGATATTAAATTAAATAATTCTTAATTTATGCTATATAATTCGAAAATATATAAGAGCCACTTTATAATACACTTAATAATTCCACAATTATTCAAGATAAAATTACTACAACCAATTCGCAATATTTTTATAAAATAATATGGATGAATATATTCCAGGGTCATGGACTTGCTAGTAATCATGCTATTTTTCTACTTAGAATCAATTTATTAAATTATCCGGGTTATTGATTATAAGGTTAATAATATTCATAAGAATCTTTCGAGTTCTTATGAATCTACCCAAGTTAAATCAATATCTATATGTCTATGGTATTAATATTAACAAGAATGCATTTATAACTCTTATTTTTCAACCAAATAAGGCAATTAAGTATATGTCTATCTTAATTGCAAATTCTTCACCCGATGCCCGAGATTCAAATCTTGTTCTATTTGATTTTATATGTAACCAAGAATTTCCTTTGTCAAGTTTAATTCAAAGTTCGTAAATAATATTTTACTGTTAGCTACGCAGTAAAATAATTAAGATCAAAATCAAATAAACAACCCATATCAATAACTTCAATAAAATCAATCTAAGCTTCAAATAACAAGATCAACTAACATCCATGACCCTAGAATATTAGAGTGTTTAGCTACTCATGTTCATACTAAAATCAACAATATTTACATCTAACATACTACAAAGAAAATACAAGATAGAAGGTTAGATAAACTCTTTAATATGTTGCTCCAAAGTCTTGATCTTCAATTTCTTGCTTAGCTTCAAGAGGACTTCAATGGTTTCTCTTCTCAAAATCTTCTCTCTAAGATGAATAGTGTAATTCCACTCTCTCTCAATGTAAAAATCTGATCTCCCAATTATACAACATTTCCTTATTTTATCCTTTAGTGGAATCCACTCCTTAGTGACAAAATAGTCACTCAATAATTCATTTCCGGAACTGGACAAGCGCGGGCGCGCTAATGGCCACGCTACTACCCGCGCTAGTTGGGTATAATTCTGTCCGAGATTTGGGACTAGCACGGGCATTCTCATGGTCGCGCTAATGCCCGCGCTAGTGGGGTTTGTGCTCCTTTGTCCTCTTTTGCTCAATTTTTCCACATTAATCATAAACTCTCACATGCTTAATTAACTCCTGTGAAACATTCAAATCACAGTTAGAGCTAACTTTATCATTAATTATACTCATATGACAGTAATTTCTTCTTAATTTAGAGTATATATATATGGGCTATATTACACAATTTAGCCCATTATCAACACCCCACACTTAATTTATTGCTAGTCCTCGAGCAATCACACTAAACTTATAAAAGAGTCATCAACTCAACCATTTTACCTTAATGCTTTACACCTAGAACAAAACTCATACATTACACCTAGTAATATAACATTCTAGTTTCTGGACTAACTTTCAAGTGCTACACAATATTCACACTTCTTTGAATTACTCTATACAGAGATCAAGATTTGCTTGTCTGTCACGAATCATATGCCCTCACAATTTTATCAACATTACATATATCAATATGTACAAGAGAGTTCCATAATTATCTACAACAAGAAAGTTCCACTCACACTCACAAAAGAAGTCACATGCATGCAAGTGGTACCATAAACTTGCCCTTAATGTAAATCTCTACTAATGCAGGCTTGTTCGATCAAAAATCAATTAGGACTTTTTCTTCTGGTTGTAATGTGGGTTAAGGGGCTGGTAGGATTTATTTTGGGACTAGTGACTAGCACTCCTAAGCACTTTAACACATTACTCAATCATTTTTAGCGGAAATTCTTCAATCTTAATAACAATTGCATCAATCAATTCACTCCTAGCAGTGTTCCATCTTTCTTTTATGCACTACTTTAATTCACACTCCACTGGCAGTAACAAAACAATATACATATATTTATACAGATTTTTTTTTATTATTTTTTTTTTAATACAAATTTCAGTGCACCTTTCTAACTTTCATTGGTTTTTTTTTTTTTTTATATATTTCAGTGCACCTTTCTAACTTTCATTGGTTCCGTTTACAAACCACCCCACACTTAGTTCCTTTGTACTTCTTTTAGCGCTCATTTTACAATTAAAGTGCTTTAAGAGGTTAAAGGGATCAAAATAGCAATTAAGAACAAAAATGGTATAGGCTTGTAATGTGGGTGCCAAATAAAGGTTTCAAGGCTAGAAATGGTTAACTAGGGATATATTTTATTTGATTTAAGCAATTGAGTTCAAAAAGATCAAGGAAAGCCTAACATCATTTTTTTAAAACCGAGTGTCACCCGAAATTTCGCTTCAATTCACATACTAGGCAAGTTCTAGACACAATTACACTACATGGACTCATCAAAAATCTCTCCATACATGGCATAAGATTCATTAAGATCAACTCATCGAGACACTCTATTATGAGTATTCATTTCAGTAGCAAACATGCAATTAAGGAACTTTCAGTCAAATTCCTTTAAAATTAAATATTATATTCTAGGATCTAATGTGTTCAGGTGTATTAGCAATAAGGATTCTCTTTCATTTTATAGCTTGTAATTCTTTATTTTAATACACAACAAAATTAAAACATAATTTAAAAACTTCCTATGCCCGATTCAAAATAAGCCCTTGGAAAAGAACCGTGGCTTAAAGAAAAACCAAGGGAGATTTGTTACCTACACAAAACATTTTACACTATCTACTTTATATGACACAAACATATACTTTAAACAATATATATTTAAACAATATTAGAACACCAAACATTTAACTTCAAAAATTCAAAACATCACTCCAAAACAATACTAATCACAACAATACAAATGTTCTAACAAACCAAACAATACTCACATTCCAACAATAATAAACTAGCCAAAATAATCCACAATACCAAACAAGATAAAAACAAATATAGAAATGTTGCAAAAAGGGCTCCTCCACCCCACACTTAAAATTGAAGACATGTCCCCATGTCTTCCATTAAAAGTATAAGTTTAAGCAAAAATACTTCCCCGAAGCCTTAATCTTGATCGGAGACAGAATTGGCATCAACATTGCATGCCCTACCCAAAGCTCGAAGCCAGCCCATTATCCTCTTTTCTGACTTCTTTTGTTGAGTTTGCATTTGCCCAACACTCCTTGTCAGATCATTCACTGAAGTCTTTATTTGTTCGATTTCTTGCTCCATGCGGTCTAACCGTTGTCCTCGAGTAGCCCTAGACGGGCCAGCAACATCTGAAACCTGTGGTTCAACACGCTAGGCTTCATCCCACATTTCCGCATCAGTTGCTTCAGCTTGTTGGGTTTCCTCGTCATCATCATCACTTTCGTCAGAATCATCACCATCCAAATCTGCTTGAATGTCCTCTCTACCTGTGGTGACCCTTTCTGCCGTGAATGGATTCATTTGTCTCAATCGACCATCGATGTCTAGATTGTTTTGCACATAAGCCTGCAAACACAAGAGTGTTACCAGTGATGGATAGTACATACCATACCTTTGAACTCGAACTCTCTGGAACATCTCATTGTGTATCAAATGTGGCACATCAAACAATCTTCCACTCATGAGGCACCAAATTAAGCAAGCTCGAGGTTTGTTCACCTCTGTCAGATTCTTTGATGGCAGCAAACGACTGTTAATGAAGTACAACCAACACTTAGCTTCAAACTTGAGGGCGTTGGCATGAAACTTGCTCCCATATTTAAACCATTGTATTCGAGCCTCCGGTCGACAAATGACGTCAGCGAAGGTTGCCATGGAGTATATTTTCTCCTATTTGCTGGGTATGCATCTATGGTCCTCTCGTCCCATGGTGGCAGCCTGTATGCTGCGCCCGAATTGTCTCCACTGATGCATTGACCAACCGTTTACGCACCGTAACATTGAAATCATTATGCTCCGGGAGATTTGCATAGAATTCCCGCACAAGCATCACGCTTCCAATGATTGGCTCTTCAAAGAAGATGTCAAGTCCCCGCCTCCTCAATTCTATTGGTATGTTGGGGCAGTACTTTGCCAACGCAATAGCATCCATTGCTTGCTCTGGTATTATACTCTTGGCTTCTTTTTTATGAAATCTGTCCTCTGCTTTTGCAGATACAAATTTCTGGCTATTAAAGGGCTGGGCATCAACAGATCTGCGTGGCCTTCCCCCAACATTTGTTGTGGCAGGGCGTCTGGATGAAGAAGTTTCTGATGGGCGCTTACGAGGAGCCATTAGACCTGCCAAAAAGTGAAGGTTAACATTGTTCATTCAGGTGATCAATCCGGACTACTTAGACTTCATCACCAAATTGATCACAATACTACCTTCATAGAAACATTTTATCGAACATGTTGTGAGCATGTTTGATGTTATGCCTTAAACAACATTCTACAAGGATGTTTTCATCCACAACAACCAAACAACATTACTACTTTACAAACTATATAACACCCACACTAACTCAACGACCTCATACGAACTTAACCATGCGATTAAATCGCCAAAATTACATCATAAACGAGGAATCAAACCTCAAAATTATCATTTTTTCTTCAAACTTCATAAACTTTCAAACTTAGAGTTTTAGGCATGAAACACGTCAAATGACGTCCGATTTCAACCAAATTTCACAGGAAGTGCTTGAACCACATATAAAACCTGTACCGGGCACCGGAACAGAAATACGGGCTCGATACCAACGCCTTCTAATCCATTTTCATTTCAAATTTCCATATAAATTTCAGAAAAGTAATTTTTTTTTTAAATTCATTTCTCGGGCTCGGACCTCAGATTTCGATTTCGGGCGCACGTTCGAGTCCCATATTTTTTTACGGACCCCCCGGGACTGTCAAATCACGGGTCCGGGTCCGTTTACCCAAAATATTAACCAAAGTCAACTTTAATCATATTAATATCAATATTCATCATTTTTTACACGGAACTCGTATTTAAGCTTTCTGGCTACGCGCCCGAACTGTGCATGCAAATCGAGGCAAGTAAAAATGAGATTTTCAAGGCCTCTGAAGCACGGAATGAGAGAGAAAACAGGTGATGACCCTTTGAGGCGTCACATAATCTCATTGATGTTGCTTCGTGTGTGAATATATAAAATACATTTAAGAAAATTTGTTGTTGTTTGCAATTAAACAAACTTTTTGAAGAGGGTAGACATGTGTCCATGAAACTTTATTTACTATTTAGAACATAACTGAATGGGTCAAGGTTATAAGTTCAATTAGTATTATACACTATGCTTTTCCCTCTAAATTAAGTTATCTTATCGAGTAAAAACCATTAACTGAACAATTAACAATCGATAACCGATCAACCGATACCTGATAACTAATATCTATGTGTATAAACCAATAACTCATATGTCGAAACGATAATATTCATAACTGAACCGAACTGACCGATACCAACTGACCGATACCAACCCCTAACTATGTGTATATCGTTGAAGCATTATAAATAAAAAATAAAAAATTATTTCCCTACCGTATAAAGTATTAGTGGTGTGTGAAGCAGTATTCTACACCTATCGTCCTAGCAGCTGTTGGTATGCAACATTATAGGTATCCCAATCAATTCCTGCTTCAAACGCTTTGGATCGAACAAGTTTGATCAGTTCCAAGAAAATTTTGAGTTGGAAACTTGTTGGAGATGTATATCCAATTAATTAATCCCATAAACCAGGGAAGTTAAAGCGGAAGTGAAAGATTAGGGTCAGAGAAGCCACTAAATTGAGGTGTTCATCTACTCGTTCTAACCCTCGTTTAAGTAGACATAGAGAAATGAACAAGTCCCTTTAGAGAGAGGGGCGAGTACTACTCAACCTGGCAAGTAAAATATGAAACGAGCCTTGGCAAAGCCTCATCTTGTATGTTTCTAATGCAACTTTTAACTCTAGATAATAGGAGTTTTTGCTTAACTAAAATATGAAACAAGTGTCCTCATCGTTGCTCGTCCTCATCAACGAGTAAGAGCGATTGACTGTATCATTTTTCTGTTCACCCCCTTATGTTCCATGCTATCCTAAATAATTAACAAAGTATGGTATATCTCTATCTTTTCTAATGCAGGCAACGATATCTCAGAGTTCAGTGGTTGTAGGAAACCTAGCCCTCTTCATTCAATCACTGTATCAACGGGGCAAAGATGGAATCTTTAAACTTGGTTCTATTGACTTTATTTGCTTTGCTTCCATATTTAAGAGTTTCATGGCAAGAAAAGCTTGGATATTGTTAGTTTTTGTATTTGGTGCCATAGTTTTCTGCTCAAATATGATGCATCTCAGGTTCAGTAGCCACTTTGATCATCACTGTCTGTCAAGGTTCTTTTGGAGGGCTTTCAAAAATGCTGCCTTCTCTCAGGTGAAAACACAAAGTCCCTCCCTATATACGTTACTCGGATTATGCAAAAATCTTATCGCACCCATGTTGAATCATCCAAAACATTCACTACTTTTGGAGGATTCAACTTGTCCGGGTCCAAGCAACATACATCCCTTCTTTTTACTTTGATTTTTGATGTCTTCAATTTCTTTTGACAATGCATATGCAATTGCTGACTTTGTGAAACAATTCTCAGGTGTTTACTGCTATATCTAGAATCATATGACTTTCGCAGTGTCCTATGGGGTGGAATTCAGAATCATTAAAGCGGAAACTGTTTATTCGTTGGATATTATCGTATTACATTTGAATTTGTATTGAACGTGGTCCATTAGGCAGTTCTGTTAGAATTTTCAAAGTCAAATAGTCATTCTTGAGTCCTTTGAAAACTTTATTTCTAACTTCCAATCTGCTACTAAGTTTTAATACATATTATGTAGCATAATTTATATTGTCGGACTCTTCAAAACTATCAACGGGTATATGTTGGATCTTTTAAAAGTAGTGCAATTTTGGAGATACGAATACGAAGAGTCCGTGCAAACATAGAGTATTATTGAATAGAGAATGTTTTTCCTTCAAGTACGAGTGACTTCTACGACTTGACTTTACATTTAACATATGCAGTCACACTTCACATCACGTACGTGTAGAGCTTGAATCTGACCAGAGATCTATTCTCTTAGGTGTGGGCCGGGGGATAGTGTCGAGTTTAAATAGTACGATCTATCCAGTTTTCGGATTGATCTTTAAAAGATAGCCGGTGTTTGTTAAATCATTAAAAAATAGTTATTATTTTACTGCAACAAAGACCGGTCTAGCATAATATACTGGAGTTCGGTGCACATGTGTATGAACTTTCAGCATATTATGTTAGACCAATATACTTTGCTGGCTCCAGTATAATTCTAGAGACTGAAGTACCGGTGCTCCAAACTCCATTATATTATGCAGAACCAATATAATATATATTATGTTGGAATATTTTTTGGATTTGAACAATATTTTTGTTCGGATTTATCTTTACATAAAGTGGTTAAATTTTAATTACTTTTGAAATTGTGGCTATATTTATATGACCACTTGTAAATCTGATTATTTTTGAATGACCACACTGAATATTTGGAAAAGAACTTGTTTAATTTTAACAAAATGATCATAATTTCGATTTTTGGTGCAAAAATGGCATTTTACCATTTGTAATATATTCACCTAAGCATATGGTGCAAAAAATGCATAATTAATCCCTCCGTTTCAATTTATGTGAACTTATTTCCTTTTTAGTCCGTGCCAAAAAGAATTACCTCTTTCCCTATTTGGGAACAAATTATCTTTATGCAATGATTTATAGCCACACAATATATATGAGCTTCATTTTACACCACAAGTTTAAAAGTCTTCTCTATTTTCTTAAACTCCATGCCCAGTCAAATGGGTTCACATAAATTGAAACGGAAGGAGTAGCATGTTTGGCTAAGCTTTTTTTTGGCCAAAACTGCTTTTTTGGGCCAAAAGCACTTTTGGCAAAACATTGGGGTGTTTGGCAAGCTTTTGGAAGGAAAAAAAGTGTTTTTGAGAGAAGCAGAAGCAATTTTGGAGAAACATAAAAAATAGCTTCTTTCCAAAAGCACTTTTTGAGAAGCACTTTTGAGAAAAATACACTTAAAAGTGTTTTTCAAATTAATTAATCAAACACAAATTGCTGCTTAGAAGTGCTTTTCAAATTAATTAGCCAAACACAAATTGCTTATCCCAAAAATATTGTTGAGAAAAGCATTTTAAAAAAAAAATACTTCTCAAAATAAACTGATTTTTACAGCTTTGCCAAACAGGCTATAAGCGTCAGAATGCAAAGAGCTCTCCAAGATTCAGTTTTTGTTCACTGTCACAACGGACTTTTTTTAGTTTAAAAACTTGTTAGTCATCATAATTACATGTTCTTCCCTAAAGTTTAAAAGAACTTTCTATAAAAAGTTTGCTCGGGGGAGGGGGAGGGGGGGTGGTTCTCAGAGATGGATTCAATTGTCAAAGTAAAAATGAGATGTGTCACTCAAAGATTCAAAGAAGGGAGCAATTTTGGCAATGAGAGAGTGAAACAAAGAAAGGAGCAATTTTGTAAAATAAACTCATTTGGAGATGACAAACAAAAATTAATTAATTATGTTCGATAAAATAATAAATATGATAAACGAAGACTTACGTGCTTGATGGAATGTGTATATGAGATGTATGTCTAATACTAAATGATTTGGTATAAAAATCGGATGCAGTTAAATTTTGTCATAAACATTCACTATGTGAGAGGACTTGTGGAATATAAGAATAGTCAAAATATTGATAATAATATAGAATTTTGAAATGAAGAACTAACTAGTATAAATTAAACAATTGTATGAATAACGGTTGTGGAATTTTCAAAGTTTTGATCTATTAAGAAGTCGAAAAGTCTCAAGCATATAATAACTCGTACTTGGATTATAGATTACTATTATCATAATGTGCGCTGGCAGAAATTTTTGTTTTAATTCAACCAAAGAAAATATTTAGACCAACTTAATTAAGTTAAAATACTATAATCTTTACTTGCAAATTTTATAATAAGTAAAAGTTGACTAAGTTGGTTAGACCAATATATATTTTTTAATAGCTTTAGTTTAGACCTCAGCCTCTTCTTCATATTACTTGTTGGAGGAGACAAGGGATACCTATTTTCTCTTTTAATTATCTTCCAAAAGGATCGTGATCGGAATTTAACATTAAATACTTGAAAACTGAACATAATTTTTAAATAAAAAAGATATTTTCTTTTTGTATCCTAAATGGAAAATGAGTAAGGATTGGAAGTGTGTTTTGTACGAAGAAAAATATTTGGTTTGGCTTAGTTGTTTGATAAACTATTTTCCATGAACTTAACCCCCTGTCTAACCCTGATCTTCTTAAACTCTCGGACCTTCATTTCGGACACCAACCCTTGACCCTATCCTCGGATATCGAAATCCGACTACACCCACCCTGCTGTGAGTTCCTAAATCCTAGATTTGTAGTATAAAAATGCTTTTGAGATAATATTTTTTACTTACTAATCGAATATCATAAAATAAGTATTTTCTCGGGGAAAAATTCCGTGCAAAATACTTTTCTAATACCAAACACACCCTAAGTTTGGAGACTAAAACTTGTGTCATGATTAACAATTGAGGCAATTTCAATTAAAACAGATTCCAAATGGGGTGAAACTAAAATATAGCTAGATTTACAAGTGGTAATTAGAAAATAGCTATAGTTTCAAAAATAATCGAAATTTAGCCATTTTTCATGTAAAGATAAATTTGAACGAAAACACTGTTCAAAATTTGAAAAATATTCCAGCATAATATACTGGAGTTACAGTATACTATATACTGGACTTCCAGCATAATATACTGGTCCAGCATAATATGATTGAAGTTCATGCACAGGTGCTCCAATCTCCAGTATATTATGCTGGAACTTTCCGTGTGTTAGAGCTCCAGTATAATATGCTAGAAATCCGTACACAGTGTACCAATCTCCAGTATATTATGCTAAAACTTTTTGTGTTGGAGCAAAATAGTAGCTATTTTTTAATAATTTTGCAAATATTGGTTATTTTTTAATTACCCGTCCAAAAATTGACTAGACCGTGCTATTTTCACCTTAAAAGTTGTAAAATCGTTCACACACGTAAAATGTGCCATGTGGGTATGACAATTGAATCCTTTAAAGTAGAGGATGTCGACTAGGTAATTGAGACCTTGCATAGAGCCGATAGTGTAAGACGATTCACTATGATCACTGAGTTTTACTTATTACAGTCAAACATCTCTATAACAACCTCGTTTGTTCAAAAATTTTTATATGCTATAGTGGGGTGTTGTTATAAAAAACATATATTATAATATAACATTGTATACGGGCAAAGCCGAGGCTAATGAGCACCCCAATAACCGGGTGGGGCAAACGAAGCAAGGACGTAACTATGAGGAATCAAAATCGAAGCTGGGAGCCTCTCGTATCAAGTCCTGAACAAAACACATGGCTACAGAGCCATCTGGACCACGCTCCCCCGGATCCGGTTCGAGTTTCAAGACCTCGTAAAGCATTACCAAATGTCCGCACATGATTAACAAAGGGTCGTGATATCCGTGCCCAGCCGGATATCACGGCATGAATCTTAACCCATATCGGCATCAAATTAGTGGTTGGCAAAAAGGAAGATCATTATCTTTCTTAGAATTGTATTTAGGGTAAAACTCTTCTACTATATACAAGAGAAGTATATTATTCAATAAACACATTGTATTATGCATACCAAAGCAATATACATATGTTTTCTCTGCTTCTAAAAGTTTTTCAAAGTTCTTAATTTTGCTCGTAGTTCTTCATAAGTATTTGGCTCTGAATCAAACGCAGCTACTTGTTAAGCTTATAACCAAGCCCGTATTCAATACTGTTGGTTTGGCTATTTATTCTACCTTGAATTTGTTCATCTAACGTCACTAATCACTAGTATTGAATTAGTCCATATATCCTTAAAATCACATATATATTCAATTGTTATCCATTTTTAAGGGTAAACAGTTTTGTGCCTACCATGGAGCTAAGGATAATAGTGGTGGTTTGATAGAAATTTCCATAACACAGTCTATTTTATGCTTATTCGTTGAGATTTTAATTTTAGATCTACCTAGGAATGTCAAAATCAGTCTGCTCACTTGAACGTTGATGCTGAGTTAGGACATCATGGCGAAAAAAACAATATAGTACCCACCAACGAGTTGCCCCTTATTGATCCTAACAGATTCCTAGTTGCGGATCCAATCGATGCCAACTCACATGTGGCTATCGGTGCCAACCTGCCGACCAACCCTGAGAACAACGTTCACGAAGGAGCCCGACCAACGACTCGAGGTACGCCCGAAGGTGAAGGCGACGAGATCAATCATAGGTAATCTTCAAGATATAATAGGCCCAATTGTTGCAGAATCAAAGTAGCACCCCCGACAGAGTTGAACTCGAACCATCCCAGGAAAACGCCCAAGGAAATGAGCAAATCATATAGGTCAGGTAAAGTTGAGCCTGATACCACCCTGAAATAATAAAAATGCTCGAGAATTAACAAAGTGAGTGGAATCGGGGGAGAAGAAAATTGATGCCAACGACAAAAAAATGGAGACCCATAACCCAGAGTAAATCAAATCCAAGGAGCGCCCCCGATATCGAAAGGATTGGACTGTAAAATATTTGTCCAGAAGCCTTTTCCTCCATGCGCTGCACTAAAGCCAATCCCGAAAAAGTTTTGTTTGCCCGATATTTTGAAGTATAACGGAACCACAAATATAAATGAGCATATGACCTCCTACATGTGTTCCGTCAAGGGAAACGACTTAGGAGATGATCTGATCGAGTCAGTTTTGTTAAAAAAGTTCAGAGAAACCCTATCAAAAGGAGAGATGATATGCTATCACAACTTACCTCCAAATTTTATTGATTCATTTGCTATGCTTGCAGATGTCTTTGTGAAAGCGCATGTTACGGCCATCAAGGTCGAGACCAAAATATGGGACATATTCAAGGTAAAACAAAAAGATAACGAAATGCTTATTGAATTCCTATCGAGGTTTTAAATGGAACGGATGGACCTGCCCCCGGTTGTGGATAATTGGGATGTTCGGGCATTGACTCAAGGGCTAAACCCTTGAAACTCCTTGGCTTCATGTAATTGAAAATAAATTTTATAGATTACCTTGCGGTAACTTAAGCCAAGATATATAACAGGTACCAGTCAAAAATTAGAGTCATGGACGATCATCTCGGGGCCTTCTCCGGGTCCGTTTATCCCATCAAAACTAATGACAGGTCTAAGAGAGTCGTTGATCATGAACCAAGATAGAATAGAGACTGGTATCAACCTTATAACAAATATCTAAGGGGTAACGGATCTGGGCATAACCCTACGAGAAACGAAAAGAGGAATGATCGAGGCTACAGTAGTTGGGGACTCATAAGCCAAAACAGTTTTGATAGGCCACTCGAGGCCAGAAAGGCACCAAGGTTATTGGAATATACTTCAATATCGATACAGCCAGCATCGTATTCCCATCAGGCACATCAAAGGTACCAAGTGGCCTCAATTATTACAGTCCGGCCCAGCCCAGAGAGACCCTTACTTGGTGTACAAGTATCATGGCACATATGGGAATCAAATTGGCGTCTGTACCAGTTGGATAGGGGGATATAAGGGAGCCACGCAGATGGAGGCCGAAACACACAGGCCTCACTGCTCCTTAGTGTTTAAACAAATTTGTAGGTCGTAGAGTAGTTGGGTCTATAAGACTAAATAGTGCTAGCAGTCCCGGTGTTAAAAGGATGTAACATGGTATGTGAAACTACAAAACGGGAGATAACCCTACCAAAGAACACCACCAGACAATTCAGGAAACAAAATTCTATATGATCGAAGGGGATATGGGATATAATGCTCTATTCAGAAGACTATGGGTGTCGCACGCCGTTTTGATGTGTGATAACTCTTTTAAATGGGTATTAAAAGAGAATAGTCGCCACCTAACAATTTTTAAGGTGTGTTAGGGCACCTTTTTGCAAATAGCTCTTTTTGAGTAGTCAACGCTACCAAAGTTCGGGTAAGGGCTCAAATTACCTTAAAGGGAGGGTGTTAGGCACTCTTCGAGGTCTACAACTATGGGACCCCGCCGAACGTTAAAACTATTTGTATTTTGTAATTAGGCTAGGCTATCAAATAAATAAAGAGATATTAGAGAATATTCTTATTATATCACATTAGGAATCGGTACAAATCCTTAATGATTACAAAGTTACAAATACATTGGTTTGTATTAAATGTCTAAGTGTAAATAACAAGTATATAAAGAAAAGGGGGTCCTAAGTTCTTTAGCCTAAAGGATCACCTCATGCAACATAAATAATACTTTGCAACTCCCTTAAGATATGGGATTGCTCATATTATTTAGCGGACACAGACTATCATCTCTTGCTACCCAATTACTATATTGAATTTGTTACTTAAAGGTGCTCTAATTCACTTCTAAACCATATCTTATGTGTGCACTAACCGTCCCATGCTTATGGTCCAGGAGGCTTGGACCTACTATTATGTGATTCTAGACTCAACTTAGGTTGCTCAAAATGATGAAACTAAGCGACATCAAAACATATATGACTTCACATAAAGACAATTAAAGGCCCAAGTTAGCCTCCACACATAAACAACAAATGCACGTGGACATATTTCATGTTATGCAGTAGGCAGTTACAAAATTGTGGTGTTGTTTAAACCCTATATTCATGGCTTCTAAGTGACCGCACAGTTTAAGAATATCTCATGGGTAGTGCTGCTATCAAGATTATCTAGATTTTAGAATACAAGTTCTAAAACCCTATAGACATGATCTCTAAGTGATTTGCGCAATGGGACAGTAAAAGCCAGTGGAAAACTTAGAATTATTAGTGTTACCTATTGACATGGTTTCTAAGCGAGTAGCAATATTTACAGCCAGGTTCTCTAATAGTTAGTATTTGAATGCGGATTTATCATGCTTATTCCCATATGCATGTTATTATAACGATTCGGCCGATCGTTTCATGAATTATATCCTCGTTTTGCTCTATTCCTATTTCTTTATGTGTTCTTCAGTTGTACTTTATCGTATCTTGTTGGTAGGTTAGGTTCGAAGTGGTTTCGGTGTGGAATGAGATACTTAGTAAGTTGGAAAAGTCAACATTCGGTTGACTTATGTGGAAATGATCTCGGATGTGAATTCTGATTATTCGATTAGCTCTAATAGGTGATTTTGGACTTAGGACCATGTTCAGAATAAAATTTGGAGGTCCGTGGTAGAATTAGGTTTGAATTGGCGAAATTGGAAATTTGGTATTTTTTGGTCGACAATGAAAATCTTGATATCGGGGTCAGAATGGAATTCTGGAAATTAGAATAGGCCCAAAGGGTCATTTTGTGACATGTGTGTAAAATTTTAGGTCATTCGGAGGTGAATTGATAGGTCTTCGCGTTGTTTGTGAAATTTGAGAGTTTAAAAATTCTTAGACTTGAATCCGAGGGTAATTTGGTATTTTTTTTGAGTGATTCTAAGGCTCGACTAAGTTTGAATGATGTTATGGGATGTGTTGGCATATTTGACTAAGGTCCCGAGGGCCTCAGGTGTGTTTCGGATGCTCAACGGGACGTTTTTGGACTTAAAAGGTTGGCAAATTTTGTTGGTCTTCTGTTGGAGAAGATCCTTCTTCGCGATTGCGTGAGGAGGCTCGCAATCGCGTGGAGAATTTTTGGAGACCAGTCATGTTGTTTTTCGTGTTCGCAGAGTTAGGGATGTGATCGCGTAAATGAACGTGATCTATGGTCAGTGATCACGTATGAGAAAGATACAAACATCGCGTTCGCGTGGTGTTTAATGCGTTTGCGTAAGGTAAAGTCAGGAGTCATCGAAGTTGTTTCTCGTGATTGCAAGGGTGTTTCCGCGATCGCAATTAAGGGAATATCTAGGCAGAATTTTTAAAGTACAAAACGAGGATTTGAGTTCATAATTTCAAAATTCAATAGAGTGCTCCGGAGAAGGCAGTTTTAGAGGGGATTTTGATAGAAGTGATTGGGGGAAGTGTTATTCACTTGATTTTGGTTAAATTCCATAATTGTGTCTTGATTTTTATTATCTAAATTGAGAGTTTGGGATGAAAATTGGGGGGAAATGGGGGAGAATTGGAGAGTTAATTTTGGGGATTTGAATGGACATTTGATGTTAGATTTTGATTAATTTGATATGGGTAGACTCGTGAGTGAATGGGATTTTTAGTTTTTTAATTTTTATCAGATTTCGAGACGTGGTCCTGGGGGCTGGGTTTGATCCAAATTTGGAATTTTTAGTTTAATTTGATAATTTTCATGTGAAATTCATTTTTAATATATATTGATGATAATATACTGATTTTGGTTAGATTCGGAGCATTTGGAAGCCGAGTCAAGATTCAAGAGCATCGCGGGTTAGATTTGAGGTAAGTAATGATTGTAAATCTTGTCCTAAGGGTATGAAACCCTGGATTTCACATGGTTTTACTATTTTAAAGTGACGCACATGCAGATGACGAGCGCGTGGCGTGCATTGTTGGGGATTGTGACTTGGTTTATCCTGTAGCAACTATTGACTGGAAACCTATATGATACTTTTTTATTTTAGAAGAATTTCTACAATTTGGGATGATTCCATATTTGGGCCTCGTGCCAATATGTTTGGACCCTTAGGGGCCTTTTCTTATTATTTCCTTACTGTTTTGACTTGTGATCTGTACTCAGTCATGTTATGTTTTAATGATTTTATAACTCAGTATTTATTACTCCTTTTAATGCATAAAATGATAATTTGGGTTGAGCACCATGTTTTACTGATAGCCCGAGTGGTTGAGAGGTTTCTGACTGAGTGATGCTGAGGGCCTATATTGTGAGGAAATTATGGGATTCGGATGCGCGTTGTAGCATGTTATTACTGATTTTTTATTATGAGAGGATGAGGGCCTAATTGATTTACGCTACGAGATGGCTTGTTATAGCGCTTGGGCTGTAGGAAGTCCTCTGGAGTCTGTGCACCCCTAGTGAGCGTGGGTACCTTGAGTGAGTGGTATGATATTTTCCGAGGGGCTATTCTCAATTTATTTTGTGCCCAGGGGGCGGTATATGATTAACTATGAGGTTTGCCCGAGGGGCTGATTCTGAGAGATGTTATGCCCGAGGGGCGGTTTATGATTTATGTTTGCTCGAGGGGCTGCTTATGACTTTCCTTAGTTTTTCCCTAAATTGCATTAAACCTCTATTGAAACCATTGAAAAAAATATCTTTAAATGATTATTATTGAAATTGGGGTTTAAATGATATGATTGGACTCATATACTAGTATGAAAGCATGTTGTGCTTACTGAGATTTAATGAAATGGATTTTATGTGTTTCTTACTGCTTAGTCTTTATTTACCTTTATTTCATACTGAGTTGGCGTACTCACAATTTTTTTTTGATAAACTATCATTTTCATTCATAAAAAATGTTCTGTACATAATAGGAACTGCCGGCCAGCTCCTTATCTCTTCTTCTTCTTAGATTATACTTAACTTCTACATCTAAAAAATGTCTCCCTATATACTATACTCGTAAGCTATAATTGCTCATATCCTATACATATGCTTCTAACAAATAATCTCTCATAAAATAAAATACACATAAGTATAGGATTCTTTAGAGTCCAAGCTATGGATATCTATCTAAAGGTTCCATATGATCCTTCCAATTGTTGTGTATATGGCTCTTGATATGGACATATGAAGTGATCTCTCGGCATATCTACTCTGCTGAGGTGAAACCACTTTGAAATCTGATTGCATTCCTGTCCCTCCATATAGTGTGCAGCAACATGCCAAAAACTCCTGAAATGATATTGCCAATCCCTTTCTTCTTCCTAGCCTGATAAGTCACCCAAAGTAGCTCCTCCTCCCAAGTTTGAATCTGTCTTTGAATTCCCATCCAATTTAGCAATCTCTTCCAGATAGTACTTGTGTATGAGCATTCAAAAAATAGATGTTCCAATAGCTCTTCTTCCTGACCATAGAATACACACATTAGATTTACTTGAATTCCTATTTTCTGCAATCGATCCACAGTTGGTAGTCTTATTTGAATGGCCAATCACATATTGAATTTGTGTCTTGGATGTATATGAGGATGTAAGATCAAACTTTTCCAGTATACCTTTTGCCTTTGAGGAATTTGCAAGTTATATAGCTTCTTAATACTGAATTTACCAATTGTGCTTTGTAGAGATTCAAGTCTTTCTTGCACATTGCCTTGTAAAGTTGGTATATTCAATATAAACTTCCTTTGCTCAATAATCTTACTTACAATCACAAGCTGCACTCTTAGGTATAGGCATGGTGCCAATGCTCATATTTTTTATGTAGTAAGTATGGACCCATCAAATCCACAAACAATCTTTCTTCTTTGTGACTGCCCATAAATGCTTTATTATTGCAGCTTTGTTCCAGTTGCACAGATTTATTACATTCAACCCTCCCATTGTTTGTGGTAAACAAACTCTGTCCCTTGATACCAAAGCTCTTTTGGATGTGTCAGCCTGCCCAGTCCATAGGAAAGTTCTGCACATAACCTCTATCATTTTGCTGATCTTCTTTAGTAATAAAAATACCCGAGCCCAATAAGACTACATCCCAAATATTACTAACTTGATGAGTTGCAATCTTCCAGCATATGACAATAGTTTTAAGTTCCAGCAGCTGATTCTTGCAGTAATCTTTTCAACCAATGGCCAACACTAATGATTAGACGGCTTTTGGGGAGCTAATGGAACCCCTAAATATTTAAAGGGTAAGTTGCCTTTATTGTAGCCCAACTCATGCAAAATAAGTTCTTTATCCTGTCACATGTGCCTACAATATATACTGAGCTTTTCTCCGGATTTGCTTGTAGTCCTGATGCTTTTGAAAATTTCAGGAATTCATCTTGTAGTACTCTCATTACTCCTTGCATCTTGTGTGCAGATCCAAGGGTTGCTAGACGTGATAGCGAGTGCTGATATTTCATCTGTCGCAGATATTTCGGAGTTGGAAAGGTAGTTGCATTGCCATCACAGCTTTTCTTCTCCCTCATTTCTTCCTTTAGATAATATTAGTTAAATTTCCAAACTGTATGAGTCTTAGTATTTTTAGACAGTATTAGTAGATACTCATGACTTGTGACACCCCGACAGGCTTATGTTTCTTTCCGTACATTGTTATTCAGACTTATATTTACGAAGTCCTATTAATTAATAGCTTAAAAATATCTTCATTCTTGATTCGGGTTGTTTGGGTAAAAGCGTTGGATTGCCTAGTTCTATGTTAGGCAACATCACGACTTGGTGGATTTGGGCCGTGACAAGTTATCTAGGTGGGTAGAGTAACAAGACAAAAAAAGCAGTCTATTAGTTAATCAATCAAAGCCCTATAGACATTGTATAAGTATTAGCAACGACATATATTAATACGATACTATAGGCATGCTATCTTATAATCACATTGTAATTGCACAAATTGAGCGAATAGTTATTGATGCTTGATTCCTATAGTCATGCTATCTAATAACACAAAAGGGTAGGCATGTGAAAAAGTAAAGCACTTAAACTCATGCTTCTGATAATGTGTGGGCATTAGACAAGTTGAGTGAGTGATGTATTTGAAATCCTATAGGCATGATCTCTAGTGGTGCATAGAAATAGGCAGGTCAAACAAAGTAGCAAATAAGCATGCAGACCCTATAAGCAAGTTATTTACCCATTCATTCGAAATTTAAAGCATCCCAACCCCATATTATTAACTTCCCTATCATTCGTTATTATAAGTTATTACAGACCATATTGAATGATTACATACCCAAATATGAATACTGAATAACCCATTAACACATCTGACCTTCAAATAGGCTTAGAACTTTATATAGACTGCATGTCCAAACTATAAATGCAGACAGTGCATCTCAGACTTTGAGTACCAGGGCAGGTCCAACATACCAGGCCCAAATGAATGACTTACTTTAACCAAATGGATGCCAAGTTCAGCCATACAAACGACAAATGATTTATAGAAGTTAACTAGACATATTAGACATTTAATTCTTAAAGCTATAGCTAACAACATATCTAGTTAAGACATATAAAAAGAACTAGGCTAGATTGAAGGCACGCAACTTGAGATGGAAATTCCTATACATTCACTTCTATTGGATTACTTGTTCTATTCTAAGATATATATGAGGCAAGTTGAGGCTTGTAATTCCAGAAAGAAAGTTTAAGAGCAACAAATTGACCACTATATGATAATGAACCATTCCAAAAAGAGTTGCAAAGTAAAGAATGATCCAAAATTAGCCTAAAGGACTTTAGACATAAGAGTTTTACATGAAGGTCTAGCAGAATCAAGGATAGAAACAAGTGAAATAGTAGTCTGCACATAGAAATTCTAACACGGGAGCCTAGTGAGCATGACAAATAGGCTAGTGGGCATAGTACACAATGGTTGACAAGCAATCACATGGGAAAACTTAATATGCTGAACATCAGTCATAATATCAAAGTTTAGAAACATGGGAAGTTGAAGAAGATATGAAATCTTGATACCCCCATTTATTTCCCACTATGGAAAGCAACAATGCGACCATCACGATGGTCCATGATTCAACATTAGAGGACTAATGTTCCAGGAGGGGGGATGATGTTACATCTCACACTTAATAAAAGTGGTATTTTAAACCCCATAGTGTTTACAGGAACACATCTCCCTCACACGAACGTGATGCTTTAGCTCCCTCCTATCTTTGAATGTGATACTTCCTTCGCAAATGCGAAAAAGAAAATATTTATGCATGATCCCCCTTCTCTGCAATCAGGAGATTATCTATGCTATAGCGAAGAAATGCAACATATTAACAGGATATACAAGCATCAAGACTTAGACTAGTTAAACATATATAAAAGAAAAAGCTATGTACTGAAGTCTTAGTCAATATTTGAGGAACACAAACTTGAACAAATCATGAACATACATTATACTTACAAATAGCAAGAAAACATGTCATGCTGGTTTAGAAGTTCGAGCAATACTAGCATTTAAAAATTACATACATAGATCAACCATAAAGAAATTAACAAGATGTACAAGAATGACACAATAGGAAATAAACATTAGAACAAATTATCACAAGAATATAAAACATGGTAAAAAATATATTTAGGACAAGCAGTAGATACGAGCACACATATACAAACACACCAGGCTAGACATGCTTAAGAAAGCTAGAATCAGGGTCCGAATTTAAGTTAGTTCACATGCTAAAAATATAGAACCACGAGAATGACTTCAGAGCAAATAGGGTTACAAACAGAGATAACATAGTATCATATTAATTCACAAAGGTCTTAATGACATAGATATATAGAGCATGACCACAAGAAAAAAAATGCAATTATGAGAGTCTCAGTACTAACTAGTTTGCAAAACTGAAGAGCAAATAACGTACAAAACTAAATGCCAACAGTCTTTAATCTTCAATAGAAAAAGAACATCAAAAATCCCAAAATCCCAATGTGTCAGAGTTCCCAAGGGTTTCAAGTGAACCTCGGACAGTGCTCGCACTGAGAAAGAGCAACAACCAATTTTTTGATGCCCTTGGTTTCAGCCGGCTAACGTCACAGATTTCAGAATAGTCTAGAATGAGTAAATAAGAGAGAGTGACAATCGTTAATTTTAATGACTAAGGTCTGTTTTAGGGGAATTATGGGAGAGGTTTATATAGTGGTAGGAATTGAACGAACAACCATGGAAAATAGTTAATCAAGCACAAATAAGGAAAGAAAATATCACATGCAATCAATAATAGAGCCAGTAAAGGAGAAATCAGAGTTCAAATCCTAATCGAGATCGGACTCAGGGTAGATTATTCACATACCCTAATCATGCTAGAATCAACGGAGTTGGAACCAAAATCGCGTCCAGAACCATATAATCGAAGCCAAATTTGTGTGAATCGAACTTTCCATAAGTATAAAGGTAACAAAATTTATCATAAGTGATTGATAATAACAAAAGGGGTAAGAAAGATCCGCGTCTAACTCGTATAAGAAAGGGAAAAATAGGGTCTTTTAGGCTGCTTAGGGTTTGGTATCTGAAGGCGGAGAGAGCAGGTGAGGAAGACTAGGTGAAGGAAAATGATCTATAGGGTTTGATGTGAGAGTATAAGGAGAGTGAGGGTTCTATTTTGGGACATTGATAATCTCAGATCAACGCTCAAAATTAAAGAAGGCGGGGCGGGTCTGAAACGGGTCCAGGTTGGGTTGGGCGGATGGGTTGTTTGTTTTGGGCTTCTAAAGGGTAAACAATAAAAGGACTAGGTGCCTTGGGCTTGAATTTGGTCCAAAACTTAGCCTAAAATTGGGCTATATATTAAAATACACAAAAATTGTTAATAAAAATAATTTATAAAACTATTTAATAGATAATAAAATATTACTCGCGTAATAAAGTTATTGAAATAATAACTTAATATTATAAAAATATAAAAAATACTATTTAGCATGAATAATGTAATAAATGTAATTATGCATAGCGTATTGGCTTCTAAAAATACAAATATAATTATATAAATAAAATAAAATTAATATGAAACATATATGTGGATGAAAATAATAATTTTATGTGATTAAGGCATCATAAAATAATTTAAGGGATAATTAACAACTATTCAAGTACTTTAAATGCAAGAAAAAAAATAATTTTAAAGCTGTAAAAATTATAGAAAATTATAAAAAATGCATATGACTCTTGTAAACCAAGTAATGATGCAAAATGATATTTTAAAAGTATATATACTATTTGAAAAAATGTGAGGGCAAAATTGGGTATCAACAATGAGTTCACAACATGAGGGCGGTACCTCCGACCTTGCACTAGGGATTAAAGTTCCCTACACCGGGAGGGATCAAGATATTGTATAGAGAGTAGGCGGCCGAAAAGAAAATGTTCGTAGTTGATGAAGTACTCCTAGTACCCATCGTTTTGGTGCTGGCCAGAAAGGACGGAGTTAAATAACAACCACTGATGACGGTCTCGGTTGAACCAAAGGACGAGAAGTCGATGAGGAAGATGATTACGGAGGTCCTAGATTGTTCATGGCTCCTTATGATACCGACACCACCAAATCTACGGTCGAAGAACTAGAGCAGGTTATATTGATCTAACACCAGCCAGATCGAAAGGTATACCTGGGCACGAGGTTAAACCCTACGCTCAGCAAAGAACTCATTAGTTTCCATAACACTTGTAAACACGTGATTTTTGACCCTCCCCGAGATTTTCTATATTTCTAGCGTAAAATATTTAGTTTAGTTTTAATATAGCTATTTTAGTTAAATTTGACTCTTTTACTTTATTTTTACCTTAAAATAAAAAATAACAAAAATATAATTTTATTAGTGTTTTGTAGTCATTTTAAACTTGAAAAAATACAAAAATATTACTTTATATTTTATATTTTTTTTATAAAAAACGAAAATTATAAAATAAAAATACTATAATTAATATTTTATGGTTACGTTAATCTTGAAAAAATAAAAATAGTTTTGTTTTAATTGTCGGTTTTACTTTTATAGTTATTTTGCTTACATAGCATTAATCAAATAAAATCGTGTTAAACTACCCGGTTTCAGGCTTTCGGACCTAGCCCGTAATAATCCGAGTCCACCACGCGTGGGAATACGTGGAGGACAAGGGGAATAACGGACAAACAAAGAGGGGAAGCACATGCACACATGCACACATGATATGAAAAAAAAGAATAAAGAGGGAAAAATACAAAAACTAAAACAATTGAAAATTGGAAAAATGGAAAAGTGAAAGAATTGAAAAATGAAAAGAGATAGAAAGTGAAAAAAGCAACAAAAAACGTGAAAGGAGGGGAGAGAAAAAAAAAAGTTAAAAGGAGAAGGGGACTATTCTGTGGGGCTTCATGTGCAAATGCATAGACAAATACATATAGGCATGGGAGGAGAGGAATTCTATATTGTTTGAGTGGGGGGCATAACACGGTGGAGTGGGGATGGAATTTTTTTTTAAAAAGATAAAACATATACTACTGAAAAGGAGGAGGATACATACAATTATATAGATACAAGGGGATTCATTTTCGTTGAAAAAAAGAGAAGAGAGGCATAAGGAAGAGGAGGACACTGTTCATCTTCTTCTGGCAGAGGGTGATAACCAAAAAAAAGGCTAACAGCAAAAACCCCCGCTTCTCTCACGTGAGCCAGCTGATTCCTCCGTCACCTTCACTGTCCAAACGATCTCTGCTGCGACAGCAGCCCATTGTTCACCATCGACGACCAGTCCAATCCATCGGTGCTGCCTCATCGTCCGTCATTGACATCTCCTTCACTGTCCAGCCGCTGCTTCAGCCCTACTGTCATGCCAAAACAGCCATCATCCAACCCGCATCTAGCTTGAACTCGTCGACCAGTAGTGACGCGCAACATTCTTTCTCATTTTTGCTCACCTGTATGTCGACTAGTGGTCCGCTGCCCCATCAACGACCCCTGAAACCAGTGGCGTCATCCTTTTCCTCTAGTCTGTCACGTTCAGCAACACACATACATATGAACATGAGAGGTTTTTCGGGTCAATCCGTCGAGGTCCGTTCGTAGCTCCGCCGAGAGTCGATAAAGTTCCCGGGTATGTTTTTGTTGTGTTTTTTTTATGTTGTTTACGTCAAGTTGTATGTATGTATGTATATGACTTGTTTCTTTGCTCCATGACTGATATTGAGTATTTCTGTCAAAAGGTTCATTTCATTTAACTAATCAAAGGAGCCTTTGTATTTTGTTTCATGTATTTTTTTTTTTAATATTTAACATGATAAGAATTGTCCATTGTCGTTGCTTTTCGTATGTCATAATTATGTATTAAGTTCAATGTTGGTCGTTTGTTTATTCATATCTTGTTTGGCAGCATCTTGAGCCGAAAATCCATGGCTCTTGGCTTTCACGAGTAATTCCAAATTTAGGAAAATTATTAGTAAATGTGCATGGTTTATTTTAGACACAGTTAATTAAATAAATTGTTACAACTGTGATTACGGTACCCGTGGCGTAGTTACGATACTTAATCCATAATTAGTTAAACTGAATATTCGTATTTCATTTAGTTCATCATTTTCCCTTAGATTTCGAGATGTGCCGTTTCTTAGCGAATTTCCTGGCCTTCTCAAAATGTAAATAAGTAATCGCTCTAGGCGCGTATTTTAATAATTTTACCTTCTTAAATACGGGTGTGCATTTCATGCGGCCCAAATCCAAATCCAACAACGTAGAATAAGAGTGTCGAGGATCCGGGTGCATTTCATGTGACGTGATCCGAAAACATGTTCTTAAATGACGTTCATTTTCTTAAGTAGAAATAATTTGACAAAAAGCGGTAATTAATTTTAAAAATGCACAAATAGGATAATATGTATTAAAATCAAGTATTTTAGCCAAGTATGACAATTGAGCGACCGTACTAAAACCACGGAACTCGGGAATGCCTAACACCTTCTCCTGGGTTAACAGAATTCCTTATCCGGATTTTTGGTTCGCAGACTGTTAAACGGAGTCATTCTTTTCCTCGATTCGAGATTTAACCGGTGACTTGGGACACCATAAATCTCCCAAGTGGCGACTCTGAATTGAATAAATAAATTCCGTTTCGATTGTCCTTTAATTGGAAAAACTCCCTCGCGCCCTCGCGGGTGCGGAAAAAGGAGGTGTGACAGCTCTGGCGACTCTGCTGGGGATCAAACCCAGAACTACTGGTTCAGGGTTTAAGAATTCGAGCTTGGAATAATTGTTGTATTTGGCTTATTTATTATCTGATTTTATTATATGTTTGTATTAATGTGCAAAATGATATTTTTATCGCTTTGATATTTTTTTTTTTTTTGAACTGTACATATAAATTGTGCCGAAACCAATCTCCTCTCTGAGTCTTCTAAATCATGAAGAAGGGTGCACTTCGTGTGACTTCTTTTCTGTATAGTGTCTAATCCCCATTTTAGAACGAGGTTTGGATAAGTTGCAAAACCGGTGAAGCTTCTGTATTCCCGGGTTGCTGCCTCCTCCTCAGCTCGAGCTGTCTGCTCGGGCAAGCCAGGTCTAGAACAATAAACCCAGGTTTTTGAACCTAGAATAACAAAGCTTCATGCCGATCCCTAGTAGGAACGTTTATTTGCATCATGTTGCATTTGACTTAGGGGACTCAACACAGGGGTTGGGTCCGTCTAGGACAGGTGACCTGAAATGAAAAGACCATCCTGCTGCATCCTGTTTGTTTTATGCATATATTTGCTTCAGACTTGCAGGCTAACCGTTTTTTTTATATTGAGGAAAATGAAAAAAAAATAGTCTCAAAATAGTTTGTTTTTTTACTTACTTAAAAAGAAAAAAAAACGTTTGTTGTAAAATAAAAAAAAATGTTTGATCAAAATAAAAAAAAATAGTTTCAAAATAGTTTGTTTTTTTACTTAAAAAGAAAAAAAAACGTTTGTTGTAAAATAAAAAATATGTGATTTCAAAATAGTTTGTTTTTTTTACTAAAAAAAAATAAAAAAAAATTTTGTTTTAAGCTAAAAAAAAATGTGCAAAAAATAATAAATAGTTTGTTTCCTTTAAAGATGTAGTTTGTTTGACCGAACTACGCAGGTTTGATTCTCGCCATTAGGTGGGATACGTAGGCAACCCTTATCGGGTCCAACCACCTTTCAAAAAATCAAAAAAAATTGTGTGTTTAATTTTTTTCAATAAAATCAAAGTGATGCCGTTTTTGCAAATAGCCGAATGTTCCGAAAGGACGCCGAAAGGCTATTTTTTGCAAAAAACAGCCACTTTGAATCATTTTTCATAATTTGCGGGCACAGCCTTGAAATATTCCTTGTGGAAATGTTGCAAGGCCATAGCCGCAAAATCAAGTTCGGGTTCACACCCCGTTTGAAAAAAAAAAAAAAAAAAAAAAAATTTCAAGTTTTATCTTTCTTAAATAAATTTTGCAAAAATAGTCATTTTGTCAAATAAGCCATTATGTGGCCAATTTTGTAGAAATAGTCATAATTGACACCAAAAAAAAAATATATTCTTTTTCTTGTAGAAATCTCCTACACAAGCTTGTATTTGGAGTCGGCTTCTATAATTTTCCTTCAAAGAAAAAAAAAATCAAAAAAAAATCAAATAAACATCCCTTTATTCCTTGCATTAGTTTGCAAGAACTACGCTCGGTCTGATTCATGCGGGGTCATGATACGTAGGCAATCTCCATAAGATTCGACCACAACTGTATATGTATATATATATAAAAAAAAAAATAGGAAGAGAGGTTTTCAAGGATAATGGAAAAGGAAAAGCTGGAATGATGCATGTAGCGAATACATATATGGTTAACCGACTAGGTGCATTACATCCAATGTGCGATAACATATCTGTTAAACTCTGTGAACTTACCAGTTTGTTGCATTTTCAGAAAGTTTAGCGGTTGGCTTGACAGAATATTCTGGCCAATCACCATTACCATACTAGATCAAAAGGGCCAATTCTAGCAAGCATGTCTAGTTCCGGCAAAAGTCTCGATGGAGAGAAAACAGAGATACGGATAATGAAAGATGAGGTGGATCGGTTGAGACAGCAAATAACAGAGATGCACTTAGCCTGGGCTAGGGGACAGTCACCACCAAACCTTCCTACTCTTACACCAGCTCCAGAGCGTCCACCCATTGATCGCTCGACAAGTGCACCGATCTATCCATATTATCAAGGGGAAAACCCTTATACATCCCAGGTTCCACCGGCTAGACAAAATACTCCTCCTCCGGTCACCCCTGTTTTTGTGGCACCTCCACCTGCTACTTTACAGAAGTCGTCCAGTGAACCGCTTTTCCAAATACATGACAATCATTGTTATGATCCTGAGCCTACCTTTAAGGCTCCTGAACCGCATTCACACACCCCTCACTGGGATAACCCTGCAGAACCGGAAAAGCACTTCAAAAGTTTGGAGCATGAGGAAGTTATTCGGAAAGTCAAAAGCCTTAGAGCAATCCTTCAGGAATATGCATGGTTTAGGCAACCAAGTCAGCGTTGCTTTCAAAGATCTGTGCCCATTTCCAGATGTCCAGTTGCTCGCCGGGTTCAAAATGCCCAAGTTTGATCTATACGAGGGGCATGGTGACCCAGTAGCCCATCTCCGAGGTTTCTGCAGCAAAATGCGAGGAGCCGCAGGGCGAGATGAAATTCTGATAGCTTACTTCGGTCAGAGTTTGGGAGGGTCTGCACTAGAGTGGTACACCAGACAGGATCCCAGCAGATGGTTTACATGGGATGACCTGGCCCAAGCATTCATCGGCCAGTTTCAATATAATCTTGAAATAATCTCTGATCGCTTATCATTGCTCAAGTTAGAGAAGAAACCCGCTGAAAGCTTCAGAGAATTTGGGTTCCGCTGGAGGGAACATGCAGCAAGGGTGGATCCCCCGATGAGAGAGAATGAAATGGTAGACTACTTCTTGCAGACACTGGAGCCAACCTACTTTAGTCACCTGGTGACATCAGTTGGTAAATCTTTCAATGAGGTGGTCAAAATGGGCGGAATGATAGAAGAGGGACTTAAGTCCAATAAGATATTGAGCTATTCCGCATTGAAAGCAACAACTCAAGCTATTCAGAATGGCACAGGGGTTGCATTCGGGAAGAAGAGAAGGGAAGAAGTCGCAACGGTAGAGGAGGGTACTTGGTCCAGATCGAAAGGTCCTTCACCTCATTACCAAGCCGGACCCTACTACCCAAATCACCCTAATCACCCTCCCCGAAACACATATCCACCACCAAGGGCTTACAATAACCCTCCAGGACCGGGTTTCCGAGGGAATCATGCCTTCAGAAAGGAAAAGACACAAAGAACATTCATTGAGTTGGGAGAAACTTATACTGCTCTGTTCCACAAATTGAAGCAGATAGGTTTGTTGAGTCCCGTTGAGACAAGATTGCCAAATCCCCTACCCCCAAATGTGGATCGCTCAGTAAGCTGTGAGTATTGTTCAGGGGCTCTCGGACATGATACCGAGAAATGTTGGAAACTGAAACATGCAGTGCAAAATCTTATTGACACCAATAAGATCGAGGTTCAGACACCAGAGGCACCCAACATTAATCATAATCCATTGCCAGCTCACCCTTAGACCCAACATATAAGAAGTCATGCTTGGTAATCAGGAGGAGTTTCGGTGGTTTGTTTTGTTGTCATTTCTTTTGTCCGAGTTGTTTTCGGGGTCGTGACCCGGATCTTGTTTTGAAGTGAAACCCTCTTATCTTTCCATTTTGGTCATTGCAGTTTGCTTAGTCGTTGCAAGTTTCGTTTCGGTTTTGTATTTTGGTTTGCTTGATTGTATTTCAACCACTTCTCCGTTTAGTGAAACTTTTGGTCTTTTATTACCCAGTTCGTCTTTTTGTTTAGTTTTCTATCTTTAAATTTTTCATTTGTTCGAATGCCAACTCTAATGACATGGCATCGCACATAATTTTGGCATAATATTAAGGGTAAATCATGAAGCAATTCAAAGATAATCAGGTCATTCTAAAAAAAAAAAAAGAAATAAAAATGATTTGAGATTATTTGGAGCCCGAATCATGTGAGACTGGGGCAGGTAAAACATGAAGAAACCCTTAAAGGAAAATTGGCCATGCTAAGACGGGGTTCGCTCGTGATACTGAAATGAAAGTGTCATCCAGCAATACTTTAAAATGATAGATGAAAGGCGAATGGACGATACGGTTATCAATCAGGGCACAAACAAAAGATGTCGTGAATATGTTGTTTGAACTTGGCATGTTTTGAAGATTGGAATGACGAAGGCATTTTGTTCTGCTATCCAAACACTTTATCCATCGTCAACCCTTTGAGCCTTAATTTGAATTCTTTCATACCCCTCCTTCGGAATTAGTTGCAAAGACTAGAAACACAAGTTTGAAAAAAAAAAAAAGGAGATAAAGAAAAAGAAAAGAAAAAGAAAACAACAAAAAGAGATAAAGAAAAGAAAAGGAAAAGAAAAATGAATGAAAAAGAGAAACTTGAAAAAAAAAGGGAATTGGGAACTACGTTTGACCTGATTCCTTAAAGAGGATACGTAGGCGCTTCACAGCTCGGTCATAGTGTAAATAAAGTAATAAAAAATTCCCCAAGTAAAAAACCGAGGCAAAGAAAAATTGTGTTAATTATAAATAAATTTAGGTCCGAAGGTTGTAAATTTTGAACCCAAAATTGATTTTGTTTTGAGCCTTCAATACCATTTCTTTCTAACCCCGTCCAAATCCCACATTACGGTCCAGAAAGACCTTCTGATCAGTCTTCAAAAAATGCCACGTCAGGCGAGATAGAGTCCTATCATAATATAACACGCTGATTCTTAGCAGAAAAGACGCTGATTCTCAGCAGAAAGGAAACACGAGAGAGTCTTAGCAGTGACACCCCAATCCCTAGCTAAAAGTGATACAAATGAGAGAGTCTTACCGGTGAAAACCTTCACAGGCACCATAAGGCGACGAAAGCTAAGAGAAAATCAAAATGAGAGAGGCTGGAAAGTGAAAACCCTTCGGGCATTACAAGTCGAATAAAGGTGATAATAAGATGGAAATCACGAGACAGAAATCGTGAAAGGAAATTAACGACGGAGGATAGGCCATATGTGCATGTCATGACCAGTAGAGTTGGTATCCGCGTTTGATAAGTTTTTATAGTTGTTTCTGGTTAGAGAGTCGGTCCTCCCTTGTCTTCTATTTGTTGTTTCTTTTTATCTTTCTCCTTTTGTCAAAATTCTCCATCAAAGTCAGTTTAGTCAAAACATAGTGAGAAATGATTTCAAAACTTGCCACCAACTTTCCAATTATTATGCAAGGCAAGGAAATGCCATTGACGGCAGAGAGGTATGGTGCAAAGAAGATTATTAAACTGGGGCAGAAAATTTTCTTTTCAGTTTGAAAATTTTCTGGAAGTCAATACCCACTTGGGGAAAAAGACAAGCCTTAAGGGAAATGGTCTTCGAACCAGTGTCATCCTCAACAGTCTTCAAGAAGAATGAAACACCAATTTTGAGGAGATCAGTATCCCCCATCAATGCTATCTACAGCAAGTTCCGAGGTGGTCGGACAACACAGAGTGGTAAAGGAAGAAAGGAAAGCCCATCTTCAACAAAATAACCCCCAACAAGTTGAGAAACACAGAATGGAGAAGGGATAAATGGGAAAACCCATCCCCAGCAGGAATATCATCTCCAGCAAATGAAATCATTCCCCAACAAGTTTTGGGAACCCCGAGCGGGGGAAAGGAGAAAAGGAAAAATCACCCCACAGGAGCAGCACAACCGCTCACAATGTTTTGAACTAACAATTTTTCTATGATTTGAAACAGGGAAAGAAAGCGCTATTGATAGCAGAAAGTCATGCCACAAGGAAGAACACCAATACTGGGGCAGAAAATTTTCTGCCGTTGTTGAAAATTTTCTCTGAGAAACGAGGAAGGCAATTCAAGATGACATGTCAGGTTTGTCCACCTTCGAACAGGACGTCTCAGGTTTGTTCACTTTCATACATTGATACAATGGGAGTATTCGCCCTCGAATAGGATACAATGGGAGTATTCGCCCTCGAATAGAATACGATGGGAGTATTCGCCCTCGAATAGGATACAATGGGAGTATTCGCCCTCGAATAGGATACAATGGGAGTATTCGCCCTCGAATAGGATACAATGGGAGTATTCGCCCTCGAATAGGATACAATGGGAGTATTCGCCCTCGAATAGGATACAATGGGAGTATCCGCCCTCGAATAGGATACAATGGGAGTATCCGCCCTCGAATAGGATACAATGGGAGTATCCGCCCTCGAATAGGATACAATGGGAGTATCCGCCCTCGAATAGGATACAATGGGAGTATCCGCCCTCGAATAGGATACAATGGGAGTATCCGCCCTCGAATAGGATACAATGGGAGTATTCGCCCTCGAATAGGATACAATGGGAGTATTTGCCCTCGAATAGAATACGATGGGAGTATTCGCCCTCGAATAGGATACAATGGGAGTATTCGCCCTCGAATAGGATACAATGGGAGTATTCGCCCTCGAATAGGATACAATGGGAGTATTCGCCCTCGAATAGGATACAATGGGAGTATCCGCCCTCGAATAGGATACAATGGGAGTATGCGCCCTCGAATAGGATACAATGGGAGTATTCGCCCTCGAATAGGATACAATGGGAGTATTCGCTCTCGAATAGAATACGATGGGAGTATTCGCCCTCGAATAGGATACAATGGGGGTATTCGCCCTCGAATAGGATGCCATGGGAGTATTCGCCCTCGAATAGAATACGATGGGACTATCCGCCCTCGAATAGGATATTTTATGTTTGTTTTATTTTACATTGTCCTTTGCGTATTTCATAAATTATTGCCATAATGCATTTTTAATTCAAAAGTTGCTACTAAAAGCAGGCGCCTACCTGTATAACAAAAGGCAAGTCTTCAGTCTTTACATTGCAGGTCTTGAAACCAGTAACCCACCATAAAGCAGAGAGTTACAACAAGAGTTCCCAACGCAAATTCAAGCGCATGAGTCAAAGGAAAGGAGGGAATGAAGGAAATTTTCCCAGCATCATTATCCTCAGCAGGTAAGTAAACGATTCCAAAGATAGCCTCAGGAGCCAGAAGAAAAAGTAATACGACCCAGGGGAAGGCAATTCCAAGACAGGATAATTCAGAAGAGAAGGTGGTCCGAGAGGCAATGCAGGAACAAGGAAATGGTACAAAAGGCAAAGGAAGGTAACCAAGATAGGATGAAATCAGTGAGTAGTAATTGAAGTCAGGGAGCCCGCCTGGAGAATGGAGTGGTGATTTAGTTTTGAAATTGTAGTTGAAGTCAGGGAGCCCGCCTGGAGAATGGAGTGGCGATTTAGTTTTGAAGTTATAGTTGAAGTCAGGGAGCCCGCCTGGAGAATGGAGTGGCGATTTAGTTTTGAAGTAGTAGTTGAAGTCAGGGAGCCCGCCTGGAGAATGGAGTGGCGATTTATTTTGAAGTTGTAGTTGAAGTCAGGGAGCCCGCCTGGAGAATGGAGTGGCGATTTTATTTTGAAGTAATAGTTGAAGTCGGGGAGCCCGCCTGGAGAATGGAGTGGCGATTTTATTTTGAAGTAGTAGTTGAAGTCAGGGAGCCCGCCTGGAGAATGGAGTGGCGATTTATTTTGAAGTTGCAGTTGAAGTCAGGGAGCCCGCCCGGAGAATGGAGTGGCGATTTAGTTTTGAAGTAGTAGTTGAAGTCGGGGAGCCCGCCTCTGGAGAATGGAGTGGCGATTTATTTTGAAGTCGCAGTTGAAATCAGGGAGCCCGCCCGGAGAATGGAGTGGCGATTTAATTTTGAAGTTGTATTTGAAATCAGGGAGCCCGCCCGGAGAATGGAGTGGCGATTTAGTTTTGAAGTAGTAGTTGAAGTCGGGAGCCCGCCCGGAGAATGGAGTGGCGATTTAGTTTTGAAGTAGTAGTTGAAGTCGGGGAGCCCGCCCTGGAGAATGGAGTGGCGATTTATTTTGAAGTTGCAGTTGAAGTTAGGGAGCCCGCCTGGAGAATGGAGTGGCGATTTTATTTTGAAATTGTAGTTGAAGTCAGGGAGCCCGCCCGGAGAATGGAGTGGCGATTTTATTTTGAAGTAGTAATTGAAGTCGGGGAGCCCGCCCGGAGAATGGAGTGGCGATTTAATTTTGAAGTTATAGTTGAAGTCGGGGAGCCCGCCCGGAGAATGGAGTGGCGATTTAATTTTGAAGTTGTAGTTGAAGTCAGGGAGCCCGCCTGAAGAATGGAGTGGCGATTTATTTTGAAGTTGTTTAAGGAAAGCGGCAGAGTGTAACGAAAATCCCCAGCATGAATCGGAAGGAAGGCAACAAGGATTAGAAAAGATAGCTTCAGACTTCGAAGGAGAATAGCTCGAAGATCACAAGTAAGGGAATTCACTTCGGAGTGCAATGCAAGATAGCCACAAAAGAAGCTTGCAACCAGAATGCGAGTCAACAGTCCGAGGGGATCAACAGAAGTGAGTCACAATGAAAAGCAAGGAGTTAATTCAAGTGCAGAAGTTGATGAAAGATGTGGCATGCTCAAGACATGGCCGAGGTCACAAGCACTGTATACCTGGTCTTGATTCGAAAAGCAGCACCTGCAACTAACAAGTATCAAGGTTCAAATTTAGAGTCCGCATGAAGCACCAACCAATATGCAAGATCAAGCTTCAGAAGACTTATAGATAAGAATCTTGTAACTAGTAGCTGATAGGCTTAGTTAGTCTTTCTCATGTTTTGATTTTTGATGTAATAGCAGGACCACGAACCGGAACTTCGATGGGACGGAACCTCGACGGAACGACACCTCGACCGGCTCTCCACCTCGGTTACTCCATTTCCTCACTCACTTTCGAACTACACGTGGCCTGATTCCTTTATAGCCAAGGATATGTAGGCAGCTCAGATACAAGGGCTCGGTCACATTCCTCTTCTCTTAGTTTAGTCCCTCCCAATAAGGGTCGGGTCAAAAACACTTGTCTAGTCGTTCTTTGTCTGAAAACTCTTTGTGTTTTCAGTCAAAGAGGGGCAGCTGTAAACACGTGATTTTTGACCCTCCACGAGATTTTCTATATTTCTAGCGTAAAATATTTAGTTTAGTTTTAATATAGCTATTTTAGTTAAATTTGACTCTTTTACTTTATTTTTACCTTAAAATAAAAAATAACAAAAATATAATTTTATTAGTGTTTTGTAGTCATTTTAAACTTGAAAAAATACAAAAATATTACTTTATATTTTATATTTTTTTTATAAAAAACGAAAATTATAAAATAAAAATACTATAATTAATATTTTATGGTTACGTTAATCTTGAAAAAATAAAAATAGTTTTGTTTTAATTGTCGGTTTTACTTTTATAGTTATTTTGCTTACATAGCATTAATCAAATAAAATCGTGTTAAACTACCCGGTTTCAGGCTTTCGGACCTAGCCCGTAATAATCCGAGTCCACCACGCGTGGGAATACGTGGAGGACAAGGGGAATAACGGACAAACAAAGAGGGGAAGCACATGCACACATGCACACATGATATGAAAAAAAGAATAAAGAGGGAAAAATACAAAAACTAAAACAATTGAAAATTGGAAAAATGGAAAAGTGAAAGAATTGAAAAATGAAAAGAGATAGAAAGTGAAAAAAGCAACAAAAAACGTGAAAGGAGGGGAGAGAAAAAAAAAAGTTAAAAGGAGAAGGGGACTATTCTGTGGGGCTTCATGTGCAAATGCATAGACAAATACATATAGGCATGGGAGGAGAGGAATTCTATATTGTTTGAGTGGGGGGCATAACACGGTGGAGTGGGGATGGAATTTTTTTTTAAAAAGATAAAACATATACTACTGAAAAGGAGGAGGATACATACAATTATATAGATACAAGGGGATTCATTTTCGTTGAAAAAAAGAGAAGAGAGGCATAAGGAAGAGGAGGACACTGTTCATCTTCTTCTGGCAGAGGGTGATAACCAAAAAAAAGGCTAACAGCAAAAACCCCCGCTTCTCTCACGTGAGCCAGCTGATTCCTCCGTCACCTTCACTGTCCAAACGATCTCTGCTGCGACAGCAGCCCATTGTTCACCATCGACGACCAGTCCAATCCATCGGTGCTGCCTCATCGTTCGCCATTGACATCTCCTTCACTGTCCAGCCGCTGCTTCAGCCCTACTGTCATGCCAAAACAGCCATCATCCAACCCGCATCTAGCTTGAACTCGTCGACCAGTAGTGACGCGCAACATTCTTTCTCATTTTTGCTCACCTGTATGTCGACTAGTGGTCCGCTGCCCCATCAACGACCCCTGAAACCAGTGGCGTCATCCTTTTCCTCTAGTCTGTCACGTTCAGCAACACACATACATATGAACATGAGAGGTTTTTCGGGTCAATCCGTCGAGGTCCGTTCGTAGCTCCGCCGAGAGTCGATAAAGTTCCCGGGTATGTTTTTGTTGTGTTTTTTTTATGTTGTTTACGTCAAGTTGTATGTATGTATGTATATGACTTGTTTCTTTGCTCCATGACTGATATTGAGTATTTCTGTCAAAAGGTTCATTTCATTTAACTAATCAAAGGAGCCTTTGTATTTTGTTTCATGTATTTTTTTTTAATATTTAGCATGATAAGAATTGTCCATTGTCGTTGCTTTTCGTATGTCATAATTATGTATTAAGTTCAATGTTGGTCGTTTGTTTATTCATATCTTGTTTGGCAGCATCTTGAGCCGAAAATCCATGGCTCTTGGCTTTCACGAGTAATTCCAAATTTAGGAAAATTATTAGTAAATGTGCATGGTTTATTTTAGACACAGTTAATTAAATAAATTGTTACAACTGTGATTACGGTACCCGTGGCGTAGTTACGATACTTAATCCATAATTAGTTAAACTGAATATTCGTATTTCATTTAGTTCATCATTTTCCCTTAGATTTCGAGATGTGCCGTTTCTTAGCGAATTTCCTGGCCTTCTCAAAATGTAAATAAGTAATCGCTCTAGGCGCGTATTTTAATAATTTTACCTTCTTAAATACGGGTGTGCATTTCATGCGGCCCAAATCCAAATCCAACAACGTAGAATAAGAGTGTCGAGGATCCGGGTGCATTTCATGTGACGTGATCCGAAAACATGTTCTTAAATGACGTTCATTTTCTTAAGTAGAAATAATTTGACAAAAAGCGGTAATTAATTTTAAAAATGCACAAATAGGATAATATGTATTAAAATCAAGTATTTTAGCCAAGTATGACAATTGAGCGACCGTACTAAAACCACGGAACTCGGGAATGCCTAACACCTTCTCCTGGGTTAACAGAATTCCTTATCCGGATTTTTGGTTCGCAGACTGTTAAACGGAGTCATTCTTTTCCTCGATTCGAGATTTAACCGGTGACTTGGGACACCATAAATCTCCCAAGTGGCGACTCTGAAATAATTAAATAAATCCCGTTTCGATTGTCCTTTAATTGGAAAAACTCCCTTGCGCCCTCGCGGGTGCGGTAAAAAGGAGGTGTGACAACACTAACATATTTTATTTTTTCGGGTACCATCTTGATATGACAGGTATACCCTCCGAACTAACCGCTCACAAGCTAAGTTTGGATCCAAAGTCCCACCCAGTTAAATAGAAGATGAGGCCTCAGTCCGAAGTCAAGCATGTCTTCATAAAAAATAAGGTATCTAAACTCCTTAAAATAGGTTTCATTTGGGAAGTTAAATACCTGGACTGGTTATCTAATGTAGTGGTAGTGCATAAAAGGGGAAATAAATTAAGAATATGCATAGATTAAAAAGGCTTGAACAAGGCATTGCCTAAGGATTCTTTCCCTTATCCTCACATCGATCACATGATCGATGCGACGACCGGGCACGAGTTACTCAAATGCCTATTCCAGGTACAATCAAATCTGGATAAACATGGGCGATCAAGAAAAAACTTCCCTTATCACTAAATTCGGCACCTATTGTTATAGTGTGATGTCGTTCGAAATAAAGAATGATGATGCCACTTATCAACGTCTAGTACACCAGATGATCGAAGAATAAATAGGAAAATCAATGGAAGTTTATATTGACGATATGTCAGTTAAGTCCCTGCGAGTAGTGGGCCATTTGAAACATTTGCAGCAAACTTTTGACATATTGAAGAGATACAATATGAACTTGAACCGAGAGAAACGCACATTCCGTGTCGGATTTTGAAAATTCCTTGGGTTAATGGTTTCCAACTAAGGGTCGTGATTAATCTTGATAAAAGTGAAGCTATAGAGGACATCACCATGGTGGACAATGTTAAGGTCGTTCAAAGACTAACCGGGCGCATCGCCACCCTAGGTCGATGCATATTGAGGTCCTTAAACAAAAGCCATCATTTCTTACCACTATTAAAGAACAAGAATAACTTCCCATGGACTCTAGAGTACCAACAAGCTTTGGAAGAACTCAAACGGTACCTTTCGAGTCCAGCCATACTCCATACTCCGAAGGAGGATGAGAAATTGTACTTTTATTTTACTGTATCCAAGGTGGTGAAAAGTGGAGTCTTAGTTTGAGAAGAGGAAGGTACACAATTTCCTATTTACTAAACTCTTGGCAAGGCTGAAATGAGGTATCCTCACTTGGAAAAGTTGGCGCTCGCTTTGCTAAGCGCCTCAAGAAAGTTCAAACCATACTTTCAATTCCACCATATATGTGTCGTAACCTCTTATCCACTAAGGAGAATTATGAAAAAACCCGAGCACTCAGGCCGGTTGTCCAAATGGGCCATAGAAATTAGCAGGTAAGATATCCAACATCGCCCCGAACCGCCATCAAATTACAAATTTTGGTAGACTTCATGGCCGATTTTACACCGCCTTAATACTTGAAGTCGAAAAGGAATTGTTGTTAAACTTAGGGATTTCTCAGGAATCTGGACCCTCTTTAAAGAGAATGCTTTGAACTTACATACAATGCTTCGAACTTAAAGGGGTCTAGACTCGGCATCGTGTTAAAGCCGCCTACGGGTAATGAAGTTATGTAGTCTATAAGAACTGTGAAATTGAATAACAATGAGGCCGAGTATGAGGCCATGATTGCAAGTCTCGAATTGGATAATAAACTTGGGGTTGAGGTGGTCGAAGCTAAGTATGATTCTCTCCTTATGGTAAATCAAGTCAATAGGATGTTCGAGGTAAAGGAGGAATAAATGTGAAGGTATTTAGACAAATTATAGGTAACACTACATCAATTCAAGGAATGTACCCTACCGCACGTGGCCCAAGATCAAAATAGCGAGGCCGATGATCTGGCTAACTTGGGTGATTTGATGATGATGAATTTGGCTTAGGAACAGTCATACAACTCATGAAATCGGTAGTAGAAGAAGGTTGTGCTGAAATAAACTCAACAATTTTAATTTGGGATTGGAGGAACAAATACATAGACTATTTGAAAATTGGGAAATTGCCCTCGGATCCTAAAGAATCGAGAGCTCTGAGCACGAAGGCGACCAAGTTCAGTCTGTCTGAAGGGACTTTGATCATAAGAACATTCAACGGCATGCTCGCCATATGCTTGGGGCTAGGAGGATACGGAACATGTCTTGAGAGAAGTTCACGAAGGCACTTGTGGAAACCATTCAAGGGAGGAATCTTTAGTTCGAAAGATAACTAGGGTCGACTATTGCTGGATCGACATGGATAAAGATGCGAAGGACTTCGTATGAAGATGTGATAGATGTCAGAGACACGCATCGATGATCCATCAACCTAGAGAGATGCTTCATTCGGTCTTGTCCCGATGGCCGTTCATGAAGTGGGGGATAGACATTGTCGGTCCGCTGCCGTGGGCACTTGGTAAGGTTTAATTCATATTGTTTATGACCGATTATTTTTCTAAAGGGTTCGGAGCTCAATCGTTCGAGAAAAAGAAGTCATTGACTTCATTTGGGACCATATAATATGTCGGCTAGGGATACCGGCCAAAATTGTGTGTGATAATAGAAAACAAGTCAATGGAAGCAAGGTGAACAAGTTTTTAAAAGACCACAAGATTAAAAAGATATTGTCGACACCCTATCACCCTAGTGGGAATGGACAAGTAGAATCTACAAACAAGATCATACTCTATAACTTGAAAAAGAGGTTGACCGATGCCAAAGGGAAATGGAAGGAAACTCTGCCCAAAGTCTTGTGGGCATACCGTACAACTTCGAAGACTAGTACTGGGGCTACCCTATTTTTATTGGTCTATGGTGCCGAAGCATTAATACCGATCGAAGTGGGAGAACCAAGCCTCAAGTTTCGATACGTAGTGAAAGAATCAAACAGTGAGGTCATGAGTACAAGCCTGGAACTATTGGACGAAAGACGAGTGGCCGCCCTAGTCCGGTTGGACGCCCATAAACAACAGTTAGAAATATATTACAACCATAGAGCCAACCTCTAACATTTTAAGATCAGGGACTTGGTGTTAAGAAATGTCACAATGCATACCCAAAACCCGAATGAGGGGAATATAGTATCGAATTAAGAAGGACTATATAGAGTCATCATAATTACCGATAATGGCTCGTACAAACTTGAAGCAGGAAACGGTGCACAACTACCGAACAACTGGAAGATGACACACTTAAAGCGGTACTACTGCTAAGGTACGATCTCATTTACTTATTTTTAATTATGAATCGTGCTAACACTTGTAGTCAACAACCAAAGGAGAAAGTGACTATTATGTTTGAAAGCGCGCGTTGCATTTTTTTCCCCTTGAACCAGTTTTGTCCCAAATGGGGTTTTCAGCAAGGTTTTTAACGAGGCAATAGTAATTCGTGCTAACTTAGATTCGAAGACAAGTTTTAAATTGGAATCAATGGTTGCATCAACAGTATTCGAGCACTTTGAAAATCGACCTCAAATACTGGGGGCAATCACCCTCGAGTTAAGGTTTCTTGGCAAGGAGAGAAGGAAACTTTGTACTTGAACAACTTAGGCTCGGTGGTTAGGAATTATTGTAAGGTCCAAACGGTCAAGTGAACCATTCCCACGTAGGCCACATTATCCATAATACACACACTTTTGATCATGTACTTTACACACAGAAATGAAAGAAAATTTCCACCTTGCTATTACATATTTTTGTCTCTTAAAACATAAAGCCTAAGGGATACCCTTATTCAGGGACTATCGAGCCTAAGGGCTACCCCTATTCAGGGACTATTGAGCCTAAGGGCTAACCATAATCAAGGAGTATCATCCGAAATATATTCGGGCAACTCGGGCTACCAAATCCGGAGAGCACAAAACCCATTAGATAATGGCTAAACACAAAAGGCTACGACTACCCTAAAATGGCTCGGAGAAGTTCGAAGCTCGTAACCAAATCATAAGTCCTTTATAAAAATTAAAAACCTGTTAAAAGTTTAGCCTCAGCAAAAGCATGGTCTAAATTATTTACGCATCTTGGGAACATTTTCGGTCACTCCAAATTTTCAAAGCCTCGAGCAAATAAAGTTGCTTCGAAGTCAGGCTCTGCTCAGACCTCGGAAAACGAATGACTTATTACTACATTTGGTTCTATTTTAAGGCAATAGAAATATTTGCAAGAATAGAAATTATAAAAAGATGCTAAATAAAAGTAGAGATTCAAAATTGTCAGAAATGAAAATTTTATATGTTCCTGAATGTATTTAAAAAGGACTAACAAAAATGGCCTCGAAATAAACAAAAAATAGACACAAGACAAAGTTAAAAAAGTTCTAAGGCATTCATGCCTTATCTTCATCGGGGCCTGATTCGTCGACAACACCGTCGGAGCATTCGGATCACTCGGAACCCTTGTAGTATTCAACACCTTCAGGGTTGAAAAGTTTCTTCACCTCATCCTTATGCTTTTTTTCTTCCTCGATGTTGGTTGACAGGTTGAAGCCTCGGGCATAGATCTCTTTGAGGGTTTCCCTTCGAGATATTTGCCTCATATATTTGGCATTGGTGGGCCTCGACTGCTTCGATGTCGACCTTGTACTAGGCCACATCTCTTCGGTATTACCAGAGGTTATGTCCCACTTGGACCTTATTACTTCATATTCTTTACTGAGGGCATCCCACTCTTCTAGAGCCGGGCTCAATTATGCTCGAATATCGTCGTTCAGCTGGGACCGCTTGTTGGCTTTCTCCTTCGCCACCCGAAGTTGAACCTACACCAATACCAGCTTTTTTTAGATAGTTTCCTTGTCCAAATCGTTCCTGTCCAATTTTCTTTTCCACCCATCAGCCATGGCTTGTTACTCGTTTATTTCATTTCGGAGTTGGTCCATCAGGTCGACCTTGTGTTAGGCCTGCGAGGTTTTATCATTAGTCGCCATGATTAGTTCCTCGTTTATAACTTCAAAGACCTTTACCTTTTTTACCAGGTCGGCATGTTCCCGCCTCAGGGTCGAAGATTCTTTATGAGCCCTATCCAGCTTGAGCTGAAGGTCTTTGATAGCTCAGTTATGTTGCTCGATGATAAGATTGTACATATACCCTTTTTGAGCCTGCTCCTTAAACCTGAGATCGAGCTAACTGACCTCAACACGGTACTAGAAAAAGCTCGCATGATAAAATACTGAGGCCTGTAAAACAATGAAAGTTGTGAGAGATATCAAAACCTAATTAAATTTAAAAAGACGTAATGATGCCTTACCCGGTTCAGAGCATGCTTCGCCTTATTGAAAAGACACAGCACGTCTACCTTGTTCAATTTTGCCTGGTCCTCTTCGGACACTAGGCATCAGAGGTAGCTGGTTGCACCCACAGGAGTAGATAAAACCCGACATCTTCCGGGATAGTAGGAATAACTGCTCTCTTTGCGACTAGGGTCCGCACTTGGAACGGGAAACTGATTAACTAACTTTGGACTCGAACTTGGCCCACCAGCTTTCGAAGATACATCCTTTTTCAGGATTTCCAAGTCGCCCAACCCGGAAACATCTTTGAAAGTAGACGAATCCACACCTTCAAAGAAGGAATGAAGGGGTTCGTCCGCACCATGGACTCCTTTGCTTCATTTCATTTTTCCTGCTATGGCCTTATCAAGCATAGACTCGGTGTAAGAGGGCATCCCCATGATTTCTATGACCAGTGGCTTCCTTTAGTGCAGAACCAATATCTCGGAGGGTCGCAACCCCACCTCTATCTTGACCCCTTGAGTTAGAGGATGGTCGGTCTCATGACCCATCTCTTCGGTTGTAGCCTTCTCTTCGTGATGGGTCAATCCATGGGCAACAAAAATGTCATCTTATTTTGACTCATTCCTGCGTCGGAGAAGTGATTCAGAATCCAGCACCCGCAAGCTGGAGCTCTTCTTGGGCTTAAGAACCACTTTTTTATTTTGTTTCACCTAAGAGCTAGGGGAGCCCGAGGACTTTCTTTTCTTCTTTTTATTTTCCCCTGTGGCAGCCCCGGGCTGTCCCGTAATAAAGGGATAAACAGACAAGGACACGTTCTCATCCTCTTTCAAAGTCCTAAGCTCAATGGTCTTGGGCAAACCTACAAAAGAAGGAAGAAATGTCAATATAATGTGAGTTAAGAGCACGTAATAACTATTCAAATGAGAACCTTACCGTGAGAACATGGCTCTCATCGGCCCTTCGAAAGCTTGTGCCATAAGGGAAAAGTATGACATCTGCATATAGATGCCTTCAATCCACTCTTTAAGCTGGGGGACATCATTTGGAACCCGAGCAACAACTACACAACCACAAATATGAATGATGGGAAAGAAAATGAAGAAAAATTGATACTTAAGGAAAGGTCGTACTTACGAGATGCATTTCACTTCTCGGGGAATAACATGAACCCGGGAAGATCAAGTCTTCAGTCTTCACTTGAATGAAGCATCCCTGCCAGCCTCGATCTCAATCTTCGTGAATGCTAGAAAAAGGGGCCTTGCTGACCTGGAAAGTAAGCTTGATTAGTCCCCCTTAAAAAATTCGGGGACAATATAGACAGAGCAGATGGTTAAGGGGAAACCGATTATTCTTGATGTTATTCACAAAATAATAGAAGAGGATTACAATCCTCCAAAGAGACGAGTGTAATTTCCCCAGGAAAATCTCGTATCTCTTGTAAAAATCTAAAATAACTGGATCTATCAGGCCCACTGTGAAGGGTTAAACGTAAATACAAAAATTTCCCTCCACGTGAGAAGTAATAACATTCTGTATCCAGGGACTACTACATCCTTGCCTTCCCATTTACAGTCCTCTAGGACCACGCGAAGGACATCTTCGGTAACAGATCATATTTACCTCGATGCTCCTTCACCCCGATCCTATTTGGATAAGGGTTTCTTGACCTTAAAGTCGTCTGCAAATGAACAACCCTCGAGAATAAACATTTTCAAGGGGGATCCGATGCTAGTTTGATGGCAGCCACTTCGGGAGTAGTCATCTCGAGGACAACTATTTTGGGAGCGGCTGCTTCTGTAGGAATGGCTATTTGGAAGATGAAGAGGTGGCCTGTTGAGGAACTTATTTAGATGTTTTATCCATTGTTATCTGAAAAGGTTTTAAATTTAAAGAAAGAATATGAAGATTTGAAGGAACATGTTTGAAGGCTAAAGAACAGAGTATGAAGATTTGAAGAAAATCTGGGTAAGAACCTGAGAACAACTATAAGTATACGAAGGTTTGAAGGAAGTTGGTGATAGCTAGAGAATTCGAAGGAAGAAGTTTGATCAAAACGTGGAGCAAGAATAGGGGATCGAAGTTTTTATAAGGAAAATACGTGATGCTTCGCATTCGGAGGCAACTAGTCGATGTTTGACACATGTTTGAACTCAGAACGACGCGATTGGTGGGACGTTTCGACTTCCTCATCTTACGGTTGTAACGTACGGAGGAAGGACTGGAGAACATTTGTCATTCTCATCGTTTCGGCAAACTTACTCTCTAAGAAATAAAAAGTACCATCTGTATACAAATAAATTCGAGGCTAATGAGCACCCCAATGTCCTAGTGGGGCAAACGAAGCAAGGATGGGACTACAGGGAATTAAAGTCGAAGCTAGGAGCCTCTAGTATCAAGGCCTGAAAAAAATACATGCCCTTGGAGCCATTGGGACCACGCTCTCGCGGACCCGGTTCGAGTTCCAATACCTCGAAAAATATTACTAAAAGTCCGCACACAATTATCAAAGGGTCATGATACACGTGCCCAGCCGGATATCACAGTGTGAATCTCGGGCCGTATCGATAGCAAATCAGTGATTAGTAAAAAAGAAGGTCTTTACCTTTCTTAAAATTGTACTAAGGGTAAAACTCCCCTACTATATAAGGGGGAAGTTTATTATTCAATAAACACTCTGTAACACACACGCCACAGCAATATACATATGTTTTCTCTACTTCTAAAAGTTATTCAAAGTTCTTAATTTTACTTATAGTTCTTCATAAGTCTTTGGCTCCGAATCGAAGGCAGGCTACTTGTTATGCTCATAATCGAGCCCAAACTCAATACTACTACTGGTTTGGCTGTTTATTCTATATTTAATTTGCTCATCTAACTTCATTAATCACTTGTATTGAATTAGTCCATATATCTTTAAAATCACGTATAAATTCAATTATTATTCATTTTTAAGGGCAAGTAAATATAAAAATTAGTTTCGAAAGAACTTGGTTAATAATGAATGATTGTTATATAAAAATGCTATTATAGAGAGGTCCGGCTATATAATAAAATCTTGACATTATATTTATTGTATTGAATTCATTAAATCTGATTTGTTTTATATAATAGTAGAGTTACAGATTATTTTTGTAACATTAAAGTAACTGAATTTTACATACTATAACAATAAGTTTCAAAACTTTATTATCGATAACAGTAACGTTACCTTAATAGATAAGTCTTATTGCTATAGCTTGGTTGACAAGAGGGGTTGCTCTGATGGTAAGCAACCCCCACTTCCAAATAATGAGGTTGTGAGTTCGAGTCTCCCCAAGAGCAAGGTGGGAAGTTCTTGGAGGGAAGGATGCGGGGTCTATTTGGAAACAGCCTCTCTACCCCAGGGTAGGGGTAAGGTCTACGTACACACTACCCTCCCCAGACCCCACTAAGTGGGATTATACTGGGTTGTTATTGTTGTATTGTTGTTATTGCTATAGCTTGGAAGATTTAGTTATTTTAATGTTGCGGTAAGTAAGGCCTCATTTGTTTGCACTTAATGGAGGTCTGAATCTTAATCATTCAGATCTAAGACATTAACTGCGTTTGTTTTTAAAGTCTGAATCTTAATTATTCAGATCTTAATCATTAAGTGCGTTTGTTTTTTTTATTTCACAATCACTTAATGAGTCTGAATAGGTCTGTTTGATTAAGATTTATAACAGAGACTTAATTTCATTAAGATGCTATCACATATTCATTATTAATTGCCGCCACCGTCTACTATTATCAACTACCACCATGCCACTACCACCGTCATATATAGTAAACCACCACAACCACTACCACCACCATAGTCAACCACCACCACCAACCACAGTCGGCACCGCCCATCATTATAATCTACCACCACCTTCCTCAATCACAAACCACCACCCGCCATTATTATCTATTATCACCCACCACCACTACCCTCAATCATAATCGCCACCACTACCAATCACTACTAGTTACTAGCATGAACCGTCATCATCAATCAAAATTACCACCAACCACTATCTCTAATCGACATTCACCCGTTATCCATCACCATCAACAACTGTCATATTATTAAAAACTATATATTTTATTGATAGAAATTAGATTAGTCAATATTTCATTTGAATTTTATGTTTATTATTTTTCAAATAAAGATAAATTTTATGCATTCAGATGTTAGAAATCAAACGGTCTTAATTTTTAGTATTCAGATCTTAATACACATCTTAATATATTCAGATGTATATTCAGATTCAGATGTCTTAATCTTAATACACATCTTAATATTCAGATGTGTATTCAGATTCAGACGTCTTAATCTTAAAAAAAACAAATGAGGCCAAAAGATTAATACAGACTTTACCATTATCGAAGGTAAAATTAAATGGGATGAAAAAAGTTTTGTAACTTGTATTGGATAAAATAAGTAACATGCGTGAAACTAATCCTATTTTGATATAGCTTTGAATTATAAGTTCAATCATGATTACTTTTCTTATTGCACTTAATAGAATTTAGCCGAAATATGTTAGTTTAATCACAAACCTAAACTGTTATCTTATTGCACTTAATAGAATTTAGCCGAAATATGTTAGTTTAATCACAAACCTAAACTGTTATCCTGAGCAGTCATCACCGGTAAAATTATATTGGTGATGTAATTTTTTTTCTTTTTTCTTCCTTATAATCTCAATAGATATATAAGATAAATCATGTTATTTATGTGTAGGATTCAAAAAGGAGAGAAGATAGTGTGTAGGAGGTAACGAGAGTGATTACACCACAAAATTAAATGACGAAAGACTAGATTTCAGTGGGACCCAACGAGTACTTTGAAAGGCAATCGTAGCCGTCGATCTCTCCTTCACAAGCCAAACGGACGGCCAATATAGGAGAGTCAAAGACTCATCACTAAGGTCTCTTTGACCGCCGAGTAAAAAAAAGGAACCATCTTTTTCCCAAAAAAGAAAAAATAATTAATTATTACTATTATTTATTATAATTATTACTATTACTGTATTATACAGTTGCTGTTGCTATTAGTAATAATTTTCCAAACTTTGACTGGGGATGTCACTTTAATCGAGGGCACCTCTTGGTTGAATTTCGAGGTACTTTTTCTCTTATAGCATTTCAATTGACAATCATGCCCCTTCAACTTTTTGTTTTTGAAAATATCTTATCCTACCCAACAATTTAAGTTGTTTAAGTAACCGAAATTATCCAAGTTTACTAACAAAGAAATCATTTTAAATTGTCATGGTCCTGATAATAGTTACTTCCTTCCGTTTAATTATTTTCTTTTTAATCCGTTCTATAAAAAAATACTCATTTCTTAATTTAGCTTAAACTTTTTTTTTAATATTTAATAACAACCTTTTATAACTATACAAATACACTAAATCTCATTTTAACTTATTTAGGACCACAAATTTCAAATATTTATTTTTTCATAAACTTCGTGCCAATCAAACTTGGAGAAGGCGTACGACAAGGTCTCAATGGATGTGTTATGGAGGTGCCTGGAGGCGAAGAGCATGCCAGAAACCTACATCAGAGTGCTCAACGACATGTACGATAGAGCGAAGTCTAGGGTTAGGACGGTAGGTGGCGCCTCAGACCATTTCGCGGTGGTTATGGGGCTTCACCAAGGATCTGCGCTTAGCCCTCTCTTATTCGCTTTAGTGATGGATGCTCTAACACGACATATTCAAAGGAATGTGCCATGATGTATGCTATTTGCTGATGACATAGTCTTGATAAACGAGACAAGGGTTGGTGTTAACGAGAGGTTGGAGGTCTGGAGACAAACTCTCGAGTCAAAGGGTTTCAAACTAAGCAGGTCTAAAACAGAATACCTGGAGTGCAAGATTAGTGCCGAGTCGAGCGAAGGAGAAGTAGGCGGAATGTAAAGCTTGGATCAGGTCATCGCCAAGAGGGACCGTTTCAATATCTTGGGTCGGTGATTCAGGGGGACGGAGAGATTGACGGGGATGTCACTCACCGTAGTCGAAATGGAGGCTTACATTTGGAGTCTTGTATGACAAAAAAGTGCCACGGGTGGATGTGTAGGCTCACCGGGTTAGATAAGATCAAGAATGAAGTTATTCGGGAGAAGGTGGGGTGGCCCCAGTGGATGAGAAGCTGCGGGAAGTGAGGCTCAGGTGGTTTGGACATGTGCGAATGAGAAGCCCCGATGCCCCGGTGAGGAGTTGTGAGCGGCTAGTGGTTATTGGCGCGAGTCGAGGCAGGGGGCAAAGAGGTATTAGGGGGAGGGATTAGGCAGGACATGGCTAGAATGCAGATTACCGAGGACATGACCCTTGATAGGAAAGTCTGGAGGTCTAGTATTAGGGTGGTAGGATAGGAGCTTCTGGAATTCTTCGCTCTTCTCGACTGGGGCTGGGTTGGGTGCGTTTGTATTGCAGACCATTTTAATAACGGTTTATGGTCATATAATTATTTATGTGCCCCTTTGTTTTTGTTTTTTTTTTTGTTTATCTTTTCCATTTGCTTGCCATGTTATTTATGGTTTATGTTTACATAATTATTTATGTGATTTATGCTGGAGTTACTAATGCTTTCTTCTTTTCTTTTTCTTGTCCTGAACCGAGGGTCGATTGAAAATAACCTCTCTACCCTTTCAGGCAGAGGTAAGGCCTGCGTACTTATTGTTCTCCCCAGATTCCATTTTGTGAGATTATACTGGACAGTTATTATTGTTGTTGAAACATAGGAATTAATATGTCATATGAATTGAACTAACTGTTGACTGACACCCGATGTGATGAGATTTTAGATGAGTCCTGAGTGAAGTTAATATGAAACCCAAAAAAAAAAAAAATCGAAAATCTAACTTGAAAATAAACATTGATCATAGTATTAAATTGGAAATTTGATACTAATTTATTCTCAAGGGAAGTGTATAAAAAATTGTTTTATGGGGCAAAAATGTCTTTGTGATGTGGTGTGTGGAGATAACAATAAAAGGGCATCTTTCTTAATTGAGAAATTTACTCATTGGGGGGGTTTTTGGTTGGTTTGTGTGTTTGACTACTGCTTCTTGTACTCCATTTCTATGAACTCCCTTTCTTCCTTTTTCTCTCTCAAAAATCTGCTCGTTTTTACCTTTCCTCATTTGTATTCATTTGACTTGTCTTTAGGGTTTCTTTGCTAACCAAAAAATCTAGTCATCAATAGATTTGGAAATTTCATTACTTGGAAATCTAGTTCAAGAAATCAGTAAAGTTTCGAACTTTAAGCTCAGAACAGTTCAAACTTCAATACAATTTGCTCGGGGTGCAATTTTCTAAGGTTTGTTTTTTGCTTTTTTCTTTTGTTCTTAGTTTCTGTGAATTGATAGTCCATTTTTAGAATTTGATATTGTGGATCCTTGTAGTTGCCAAAGATCTTTTTGTGGTTGTTTAGATTGGTTTATCATTATTTCTGCTTTTTGAAAAAAATAAAATAATAATAATTTCTATTGGATCATCCTATTCAATTTGAATTTTAAATCTAAAAGTACAATTTTGGCCTTGTCTTTTTTGAAAATTTAGCAGCTCATATATTTAGTGACAGTACTCCTTCATAATCAATGATATATCACCTTCTTTTTTTGTGGAAATTTAGATAAATTTTGGATTTATCTCTGTTTGTTCTCTTGATCATTTGTGCCTTCAGAACCTAGAAAATTAATTGCTAACTATAGTTTTTTATTCTGTACTGTTGAAGATTGGACAATTTTTGTATATCCTAATTCAGACATAATAATCACTGACCTAGGTGGCATCAATGATAGAATTCTATTTTGTATGTTACAAAATTTGTAATCCTATAGATTGATGATTTGTACCACATGAAGGTTATTGAGTTTTTAAATATGTCAAGAGTGGAAATCATAAGTGTCTTTATGCTACTGATTTGGCAGGAGGATATAAAACCTGAAATTGTAGACGCGAAAATGGGTTGTTTCACAGTTTTAAAAAGTAAGAAGAAGAAGTGTGAACAGAGTATCCACATCAAACGTGTGAATCCTCAGGAACATTCTCCTACTGCGTTGCCTGAGCCTCAAGTGCACACACGGGCATTGCTGTCGGCACCCCCAAGTTTTAGAACTAGAGTAAAACCTGTACAGTCGAGTAACAGAGTAACAAGCAGTAGGACACGGGCACTCTCTGCACCATCGAGCCTGGATGCAGCAGAACAAGATGCTCTAGCATCGAATGAATGTGAGGAACAAGAAGAGTTAAGGAGTCGTGTTGGTTCTATGAAAGAATACCAGTCACCAACTCCTCAGCCTCTTCCTCTTCCTTCACCACAGAGTGCTGCTACTCTCAAGACTATGGGAAGCTTTAAAGTTGTGAATGCTAGCGGCCCTCTGAATGCCTCTGGACCGCTTCCGTTGCCTCCTACACTGCCTCCAACCTTGCCTTCTACTGGAGCACTCAGGAACTTCTCGTTTGAAGAAATTGCTTCTGCCTGCCACCGGTTCTCTCCTGAACGATGTATGTCTGAAGGTCTCTCTTCTGTTATCTACAAAGCTTCTTTTGGCGATGATGCAGCTAGTACAAAGAAACTTGAAGCCACTGTAACCCGCCTTCATCCTTCTTCACAGGTAATGTACAGTTTGACTTAATGACTTTGAATTATCTTGTATGTTCATCATCTTTTGTAATCCCCCTCTTTTTTTTTGTTGGGTTTTGGTGTGTGTGTTGGGGGGGGGGGGGGTCTTTCATCTGATTGCCATGTGATATCTAAGTTTGGGATGGCTCATATTTGGTTAGATTGGTAACTTTGGTTCTTCCATCATGTGAGGGCAAAAACGATCTGATTCCGTGGTTTAAATTTAGGATGTGATTTGGCAGGTATGGGCAATTTTTTATGAGTTTTGGAAGGCTTACGATCTTTTACTTTTTGGCTTTTCCAGGGGTTAAAGGAATTTGTAACTGAGGTCAACACACTAGCTTCTTTACAACATCCATCACTTTGTAAACTGATTGGTTTTCATGCACGGGAAGGTTCCGACCACAGAATGTTGGTTTATGAGAGGCTTTTCCATGGAAGCTTAGACCGGCTTTTGTTTGGGAGGTCAGATGGTCCCCCGATGGACTGGAATGCTCGAACGAAAATTGCTTTATGTGCTGCTCAAGGTCTCACATTCCTGCATGAGGAAGGACCTTTCCAGGTGTCAATGCTGCTTCCTGAATCTGTAGTCTAATGACAGTTACCTTTTATTTTCCATATGCAACCTTTTAATATACTGTGTCACCTCTGTATCGCTCTTACTAAGAATCTCCAGCTTTTGTTATTGGGCTAAGGCCTATGCTAGTCACATAGTTTGCTAAGTTTCTTATTTTCCGTAACAGGCAATGTTCCATGAATTTTCCACTGCAAATATACAAATAGATAAGGATTTTAGTGCAAAGCTTTCGGGATATGGATGCATTACACATATACAAGAGACAGACATATCTTGTAGTTCAGCTGTAAGTTTCCTCTGTTAATAGTTGCGGAACATTTTTCTCTGTTAAAAGGCTGGTCTTAGCTCCTAGGTTTGTATGGGTTTTTTGTTTGTTCGTGAGAAAGGATTACTCGTCAAGCAAGTTTGGGGTGTCAGCATGGAGTTAGATCTGATGCCATTAACTATGTCGTAGGAAGGTTTGAAGGAAAGAGAATTGCTTTTGTTCAAAGTTTTACTCACAGATAAACCCTTGTGCTGTGCATACTCCACACAATAGTTGAGTCATGTATAGTGGATGTGGCTTTTAATAGGGTAACCACTGCCTGTGCATCTTGCTGTAAAGATTAATACTATCTCTTTGCGAAAAAATTGTGTTTGTGCCTTCTGAAAAATCTAATATGTTTTGTATCACTCTCTCTAGTCTAATTGGCAATTTGACTTTTCAGGCTCTGGGAAATCTCTCTGAAGAGACTCTGGAGCGCGGATTGTTAACACCAAAGAGCAACGTTTGGAGTTTTGGGATTGTTCTTCTTGAGTTGCTGACTGGCCGGAAGAATTTAGACAGTCGGCATCCAAAAGAGGAGAGGAATTTAGTGAAGTGGAGCAGGCCTTTCCTAGCTGATGACGGTAGATTATCGCTAATCATGGATCCTCAGTTAAAAGGTCGGTTCCCTGCGAAAGCAGCAAGGACAGTGGCTGATATTGCTCAAAGATGTCTGCAAAAGGATCCATCTGGAAGGCCCACCATGAGAACTATAGTGGAGCAACTCAAGACTATACAAGTGATGAAGTACCCTTCTAGGTTTCCTCTGCAAGAGCCAGGGGCAATCAGTGTAAAACACATGTCAAAGTCTCCAAGCCTAAACGGAATCATTACACCAGCACCACGGTTAAGCTTCTCCCCATCACCACCGATGCACCCTCTATCTATTTCTCCCACAAGGACTGCTGCTCCATTCTTGTCTCTACCTTCATGTTCCTCCAACCTCTCCATGGAGGACCTTGATCGACTAGAAAGCCGGAGGCCATCATCTTCATCTGTTAGGAGATCTAGTGTTGAAGGATTTTGATTTTTTGTAGAGCATTTTTTCATTATTGTTTTTTTTTCTTTTTCCTTTTTGGGGCCTTCCCTTTTTACATGAAAAAATATAGAAGATAAACTTGTGGCTTTCCACCTTCCCTTTCCTCAAGGAAGAAGATGTGAGGAATAACATTTTGTAGATATGGTTTCTATTTGGTTTGAGTAGTGTTCCCTAATCGAGATCCCGAGGGAGATGTTAATATGGCTTCTTTTTCTTTTTCATGTTTACCCCCAACCCCTCTCCTGGAAAAGAAATGTAAAAAAGGAAAACGAAAGAGGAAATGAAGGAAAAAATTCCCCTCCTGAAGTTCTGTATTTTGTTGAAAAAGAATGTATATTTGCATAGTGGTTATCTTAAAGAGTAATCCTACTCAACAAGAATTTTGCTTGACAATGTTATGACAATGGTAAGGTTATGTATGACAGACCGTTAAGAAAGAGCAAATATCAGCTAATGTATTAGAGGAGAGCTGTTATCACAGTAAATGTTGAAATGCTCTTATATCACAACCAAAACTACATGACCATTAACAAAAGGGGAGTATAAGCTATACATTTCTCTTTTCTTGAACAGCCAGCAGCTACACCAGTAACTGCAGCAATTTTTCTTATGCTAAATAGTAAATACACCAGATATCTCTTTATCATAAAACTTGCCACCAACAACGAACTAACCCTCAATTCCAAACATATGAATCCTCTCTATCAATTCCTGCCACATTCAGACCTATTTCGTTCATGAAAAAGCACACAGTGACAATGGAATCAATACACTTCCAGGCTTGAAAACCTCGTTCCCACGCGTATATACCACCTCAGGTTTATTTCTTGGCACAACCCCACTTTTCAATGCAACACCATACAAGTAACAAGCAGTCAATGGCTTTCCTTGTCGATTCAGCTCATCGATCAACAAGCTAAATGGAACACTACTGGGAGATTTTCCAACTTTCAGCATGAGAATAAAAACTAACAATGCCTTATCAACTTTTCCCTCCAAACAAAGTACACGAATAACATTAGTGAAAGTGAATGCCTTAGGAGAATACCCAATTCTAACAACCTCATATAAACTCTCCAGTGCTTTATCCAACTCCTTACCACTACAAAAAGCTTCAATGACCAACTCATACCCAACAGGATCAACAACCACCCTTCGGCTCTGCATTCTTTCAAACACTTGATATGCATCTTTTAACAGCTCTTTTTCCTTCCTAGATTGCCTGCATAACCCTCTCAACAAGGAATTCATCATCCTTCTATCCACCTCAAAATCATGATTTAACATCTCTTTATAAATTTTCAAAGCAGCTCTAATTTTTCCCCATTTCAACAACCCATGTAACAATGTACTATAAGTTATATGATCAGGCACACAATTTTGTTTCTTCATTTTCTTCAACAATTTAATCCCATCTAAAGGTCTGCCTTCTTTAAAATACCCATTGAACAAAGTATTATAAGTAACCACATTAGGTATCAGCCCCATTTCAAGAGCTTCATCAAGCAATTCTAGTGCTTCATTAGACCTACCAACCTTACAAAAACCATCCATAACAGCAGTATAAGTATAAAGATCAGGTTTTTTATTAGATTTCTTGATATTCAAAAGCAAATCATAAGCTTCTTCCACTCTACCAACAAAGCACAAACCTTTAAGCAAGCAGTTGTAAGTATAAATGGTGGGTTCACATCCAATTTGACCCATGACTGCAAAAACCTCATAAGCTTTTTGCAATTTCCCACCTTTGCAAAAAGTATTGATTAAAGTTGTAAAGGTGGCAACTTTGGGTTGAAACCCATCTTTCAACATGTTACCTAAAATGGATTTGGCTGTTTCAGGGTCATTTTTTTTGCAGTACAAACTGACCCAAATTGAGTATGTGTTACCATCTGGTGCTAATGCATAAGATAATGAGCTCAGTTTCAAGGCTAGCTCAAACTCATCTGCTAAAACCAAAGAGATAAGTAAATGATTAAAATCAGATATGGTTTTAAACCCACCATTTTGCTCAATTATTCGTGAAATTTCAAGATTTTGTGAAGTCGATGAGGCTTTAATAGCTTCAAGAATATCTTGCTGCTGGGAATTAACACTACCCTTATAATCAAGATAAAGATTGCAACTTTGTTTGGTCAAAGACTGAGTTTTTATCAGAGCAAAGTCAATATGAGTTCTATGCAAGGGTTTGAGCGTAATATTAAGAAGAGGTTGAACAGTGGAGATTAGAGTTGAAATAGAGAAAAGGGAGTGTTGCTGGCTAGGGGAGATAATTAAAGAAGACATAGCAGTGATTGCAATGACTTCACCTTTGAGCTTAGCGATGCCTCAACGGATATTGCATACATTTGTACGTATTTTGTTATTTTCCAAATTATCCATATATGAAGCAATCTTTGGATTGGACAACGGTGTAGCATTCCTAATAGAGGCACTAATATCAAGGACTTTACGAGAAGATTTTGAGAAAAATGACAAACATGGTGCCTAAGGCCATCTTTAACCATTGCCTCTATTTCCCCCTTTAAAATGGAGCAAAGTAATTCTAACTTCTACTCCAAAAAAATATTTTATTTTATATCCTTTTCTCTCTTTAATATTATATTATTATTATCTTTTATTTATATTTAATTTTTAATTTCTATTAAAGAAATTCTATCTTTTTTTCTTTTTTTACACATTCATCACATATAATTTATATTTCTTTCTTATATAGTTATTTAATATAAAATTATGTTATACCATAAATTTTTAAATAATATAATCCGTAAGTAAATTTATAGATTATATATATTAATAAATCATTCAAATAAAAGCAAAATCATTCATACAATTAATGCATATCACATTATGGTAAAATTCAGAATAAATACTACATAAATATTTAGCTTCCACCTCTAGTATCTGGAAACAACATACCTCCCTGCTAAGTTATTATGTTATTTACCATAATTTTAATTATTATGTATTTTAATTTAATATATTTTTAATTTTAACAACATCTAATATTTTATATTTGCATCATTCATTTTTTAGATGATTGTATATTGTTTGTACAATTGTAACTTATAATAAAATTGTATACAGCTAAAATCAGAGAGTCCGATTTTATGATCATTATGGAACTTCGTAAGATCATCTCCAGAGGGGTCAAGGCGCAACACGAGGATTCGACCTCGAGGATTCTCAATGTTCAACCTGGGGGTAGTGCAAATCGATGGCTACGATGGACAAACGGGAAGTTCCCAATGCACATGGTTAAACTGACCGGACCTATTAGGCTAGTACGAGCCCGTACCGTGGCGTTAAATGGTTGTACCAGCCGCATATCTTTGTAATAAATGCACATGTACTATGTTGGGATTCCTCCTCCTCTATAAAGGGGATCCTTGTCATTTTTTGCACACATGATATTCAATACAAGAACAAGAAAATTCGCTGCTCTTTAACTTAAACATATTCTCCCTTGAGTTTATTGCTTCTTTATTACACTGTTTACATTTATTGCGTTCATTGATTGTTCTTCATTTATTACTAATCATTGATTATAAAGAGCCCACATCAAAGCTCCTTAGTACTATTAATCCTTTATCGGCCACTCTCGATCAAACTCACCAGCTTAACCTCAAGTCCCCATATAGGCTAGCTCGAGACCCCGACTCACGATCACTCGGCTTGCTTATCACGCTATTTCCAAGCCCTTATCTTATTTTTTAGTCTCACACTTAATATCTACTGCCTAACAACTAGCATAAAAATAGATCATGTATTTTAAGAACCACAAAATCAAATCTAATTGTAAATACCATTTCAAAGTAAACAAAATTTAACTTACAATTTTACATAAAAATGATAAATGTACAAAAATTAGTTTATCAAAATTATACACCAAAGTTCAGATGCAAAATTAATATTACATAAACATAATTAGGCATATATAAAGAGATAAATTGAAAGAGTTAAATAACAAAAATAATAATAAAGTAATTGGGAATAGTAATAGAGTAGATAAATAATGTCACTCTAAATTTAGAGTGACATTGATCATCACTCATTTTGTAGCCAAAAGTGCAGCAGCATTGGAGACCAATTACTCTCAACCCCATATGCATGATAGCAAAAGCAGTTGGTCTTGAAGATGCCCTAATAGAACATTTTATGTTGTTCACATATAGTTATGTCATCAATTTTAAGTTGTTAATACAGTCAAACCTATTTATAACAAAAAAAATCGTACTAAAATTCTGAGCAGAATAATATTGTATTTATATTCAAAAGTTGGACTGAAATCTGAAGAGATGCAACTCTTCAGAATGACTGTTTCTGCAAAACTGCCACAGCATAAATGTCATTCCATAAATGACTATTTACTAAACAATAAAGAGGAAAAATTAATAGGTAGTTAATTTTTTGTTACAAAAATAGAAAACTAAAATTTAGATTTAATATTAATATATATTTAATATTAATATTCTGTTATTAAAATAAATATTTAATAATATTTCTGTTAATATTTTACTATTAATAAATAAATTTGGTCCAAAAATTTAATCAATCAATCATTTGACCAAATCGAAATCCGAAACCGAAGCCGAGCCGAGCGAGCGATGACGACGATGACTGCGTAAGGCTTGCTTTCTTCTCAACTCTTTAAGAGTTAGAAGAAGAGCAATTGATTATATACTATAAAAAGCCTCTTCCTCTTCTGATATGGATAATGCCCATTTACCAACATCAATTGCTTTAGGCCCCTTAGAATTGAAGGGCCCAACTTTTATAAATTATAGTATATTATTAAATAGTATAAAATTATTTTTAAATGATACTGAATTTTATACTTCTTCTTTTGAAATGTGATAAAGGTTATTTAAATAAATAAATCGAGCTTTATAATAAATATGCATTATATAAAGATAAACAACTTGATGACGATTTTGACAATTAAAGAATAAAGTATCTTGTAGTGTCATTTAGAATTGGTCATTTTTTATAAAGAGTGGATTAAGCTATTATTACTTCGAAATACATTTGAACTATTTTAAATGAATGAAATTATACTAAGAACTATTTAGTAGTACAAATTTGAGATTATTAGATTATGAGAATTTATTCAAAATATTATCCTAACTGTCGATATGTATACTTTCTTGTTAAAACATTATCAAAGCCTTAGTGAGTAGAGTTAAAATATTTGTAATGGTGAGATTTAGGAGATAAAAGAATGAATAATCAAGATATGTACAAGACGGTCGGTATACAATCGTTATAAATAAAAATTATATATTAATTTTTTATTATATAAATTTAAGGCATCTTATTGAGGTTTGGCTTTAGGCCACCAACATCATTGAGCCACCTCTGCATAAGATGCTATCAACTATCGAGGAAAGGAGTTGCAGGACTGGAGTTCTATCTCGGATCCACAGAATGACCAATTTTTATCTCGAAAATCGCTCCTAGGGCAGGTTCCACGTAGGATTGGATATCGAAGATGCGTTTCGAGCATTTTGGATATGAAATCCATATTGCCGGAAAGGTTTTCCCGAACACATAAGAATCACTTACTCCTAGGCGGATCTAAGATTTCTAGCACAAGGATGAATTACTAAAAGTGAAGAAAAAATATATTAAGTGAGAATTTGATCCATATTCCTCTTGGTAAATAATTCAACATTCAACCAAGTGCACTATTCAGCCTTATTGGTAGGGGTGTTCATAAAAACTTGAAAACCTGAACCAAACCAACCAACAAATCGATACTTTTTGGTTTGGTTTGGTTTTGGTTTTGAATTTTATAAGCTGATCAAATTTTATTTGGTTATGATTTTAATCAGAAAAAAAACCGAACCAGACCGACTATAGGAGTAGCTATTCAAATTCATTATTACACCTACGTATATGTACATTTTTATACAAAGTTTCAAAATTTTTATGGTAAATGTTAATAGCTTGCACTTTTAGTATAGTTCTTTACCTTTACATTCTAATTTGATTGGTAGTTTTATTTTGTTAAGTGTAAGAATTCATTTCATGTTAAAAATAATATATTTTTAATTGAGTGCTTAAATTATTCATCACTATTTAATTCAATTATCATCAATATATCTTGGTAAATAATAAATTTCTAAAAGGGCAATTGATTTGGTAGTGTTACGTTCAAAATATGATCGCCGAAATATGTGTTTGGTAGTGTGTCGTATATTTAAGAAAAAAACTGAAAATAACAGAAAAATTGAAAAACTGACAAAACCCGACATAAACCTAATCCAGAAAAAATCGATTTAATAGGTTTGATTTGGCTCTAATATTTGAAAAACCAACTTACTTGGTTTGTTTTTTTTCGTGGAAAACCGATCCAAACCGAACTTCTTGGAGCATGTGTGCCACTATTTAATATTATATCAAATTTAAAAAATACATACATAATATATCTAATTTTACAAAAAGACCATGAGTTCACCGACTCTATAATTTTGCCTATAATTCGGTCCCATCCTAGTTGCATACTAATTTGGAATTAATAATTGAGACTTAGTTTATTGATTCTTTTAACTAAGTTACAATTTTCAACATTCTGTTGCAAAAGTTAGAACAGAAAAAAAGAAACGGTACTCCTAATTTTGGTTCTTATCCATCACCAGCAAAACTCGAAGTTTTGCCATACAAAAACAAAAAGAACCTGAATTAAACTTTTTTTCCCCACTAAACTTGGCTGCAAAGCAAAGTGCAAGGTCTATAATCACTCGAAATTGTGAATTTTCTGCATGAGATTTTGCACAAACATGCATTAAATTAAATATAATCATATCTAACCATTGAAATTAAACCCGAAAAGATCTACTGAATTTCTTCCAAAACCTGGGATCCTTAGGATTTGGAGGAGCTTCGTCAATAATCCTAGGATCTCCTTTTTTACCAAGAATTGGTTTCAGCAACTTCTTCATCATCTTTTGGAACCCGTAACCACGACGGTGCCGGTGGCGACACGGCCCTTGCTCCTCCTTCTTAGTATCTCCGGCCAGCGGCAGACCTGGTGGTGCTACGGTAGTACTCCTCCTATAAGAACCAGGCTCAGATAAACTCCGACCAAGAATAGCTTGGTTCAATTGAATTTCAAATGTAATCCTTTCATATTCATCTAACAATGTGCTTTTTTCATCTCCAAATTTTCTCATTACTTCTGTGCTATTGATCCCATTTCTTCCCATCAAGTTATATATAATACGATCACCAGCTCAAGTTATTCTTTATATAACCGCCAGTGCTGATAAAGCTTTAATTTTAGATTCTGCTTCTTGCTTTTTGTATGTATCAAACAGCGGCTTGAAGGAAGCCGAGCTGAAAACTGAATTAAAGCTAGGTTATTAGAAAAGAAATAATTAGTACGGTCCAAAATAAGTGATTTTTTAGTCTTTTTGTTGTAGTCCAAAATAAGTGATTTTTTTGCATTTTAAGAATGAATTAATTATTTTTTTCCTATATTGTCATTGAAGTAAATAGTGTTGGAATATGTATTAAGAATATTTATGTGAGATAGTAAATGTTAATTTGGTCAATTTCATTATTAATTAATATTAAAAGGTGAATTTCTTTATTTGTGTAAAAACACCCCAAAAATTACTTATTTTAGACCGGAGGAATATCAACTTAATTATAGGTAGGGAAATTGGAAAGACATATAGTATTAAATTAGACTCACTCGGATATTTCAAAAGGGTCTTAATTTGTCTGTTGATTTTCTTGGAACTGTTGGAATTATTTATTACTAAGGGGTTGTTTGGTTCCAAAGAGATTTATCCGGGGATTAATAATCACGGGATTCTCGTTTTAGGATTATTATTATCCCTTATCCGGGGATTAATAATCACGCGATTCTTGTTTTAGAATTATATTCAATATGTTAATACCATCATTTTGATATAAGATTTGTAACGATATTAATTAATACTTATAACTAAATATATGAAAAATACAACCCAAATTTTATCCCGATATTGTAATTCTAATCTTAGTAATCTAACAACTCCTAACAGTTTCAAAGAGGATGACAGAATAGAGAGAAGTATAATCAAGTTGGAGGAGTATTATGATTGACCTGTCAAATTTAGTTGTAAGTATAAATATTTTTTTATTTTTATTTGTAACTTTTCGTGTATTAAGAGAAAAATAATTTATTTTTTCGGTTTTGTTCTTAGCATTAACTACTCATTCTAAATCATTATCTAAATTTATTAAGCTTTAAGACTATACCTCAATTAATATAAATATCTTGGTAAATTATACACTTTATTTATTATTTCTTAGGTGTGCAAAGCCAATGATGGACAAGTAAAAGTAAACGGAAATAGTATATTTTTATTATCAGTCTAGAGATTATCATTCATTAATACGATGAACTAGACCGTTCACTTTTACTACGTACCAATTATATGCTCTTATAATATTCATTATCTAGTACTAATTAGTAACGTTAATCAATCCAATAATTGACATTCATATTTTATACGTACTATATCCTCACATTAATTTTCTACGTTATATTAATTTGCATTCGTTTTTTAATCATTTTCATGTGATAGCTGATAAGGAAAACTTTTAAATTCTGTCTCACTCTTCTTTATTTCCCTTTATAATATATATGTTTAAAAAGTTATAGGAAGGGTGATATTAATCAACTCCCGACGTGAGTGAGCCGTATATATACAAGCCACCCACATCATGCAGCCAAATTCTGTTCAGCATTATATGCTTTCTTGCATGGTTAAGTTTATGTTTTCTACCTTTCTACCTTTCTTAGGACTTAGGGTTGAATCTTGTGAATTACTAAAGCAGCTTTGCATATATTTTTTTTTGGTACTATGTTTATTACATTATCATCCGTACTCGCTCCCCAGAAATTAAGTACTGAGATGTTACCTCATATTTGAAGTTTTACTTTTTTTCTAAAAAAAAAAAAATTATCCTGCTCACAAAGTATCTCGCATACATATAGAGTTAAAAGACAATTATGTTTTAAGGGGTACAATATACACAATACACCCTGACATTACTCATATTTAAATATAGGCATATTTAGGTGGACAATGGCAGACTCAAGACTTTATTCAAGTAGGGTTAATATGATATTATTTCAATAATAAATATTGATCCCTCTTGTTCACAATAAGTGTTCAATATATTTTTTCATTTTGATTCAAAATAAGTATCCAGTTATGTAATAAAAAAGAAACTCAATTTATTTTTACAAAAAAATCTATATGTACATATCCTTAAAAAGTTTTCTTACTCCTCACATTAAATGTTTAATTAGGGATAGTTTAGTCATACTAGATATTTTTGTATAGGATTTAGTATTTTCTTAATGGGCGTGCTAAAAATAAATTGGACGCTTATTGTAAAACACAGGAGTACCATGTACGAGAAAGTGAATGTTTTATGTTGCTTTTTTTTTAATAACTGTTGTTTCATACTATATTTTTTTCGTCTGAAAACACAGTTAGACAAAAAACTATCATTTTTATTAATGTTCCATTAAATTGTATATATAACTCTAACAATTTTTAACAAGTTATAAGCATAAAATTTCCCTTTAAAGTTCTCAATTTAAAAATTTATGTTTCACTCTTAATTAACTGCTATTTACATCAATCTAGCTGTTTGAACCACCATAAACACGATAAACGTAAAATAGATAAGGAATTTACTAAAACAATAAATATAAAATATAAAATATAAAAGTGACCTCACCTTCACGTAAGCCAAAGAAGGGAAAATGTAAGGTATAAAAATTTATAAAAAGAAAAAGTAAATAGTACACACAATTGTGAAAAGACAAAAAAAATTGACGAAGCCGATCCAATTTGTAATGTGGGTTTGCCCGTGTAAGGGGAAAGTGTACGGGTCCACATGAGCATATGCTTCTCTTCCTAAATTATGAATAATAATATCATATTTTCTCAATATATATATATATATATATATATATGATATAATGATTAATAAGCGAACTTCAAAAAGTAAAATTCGCGATTCATATTCTAGATCTCCGAGTGCTCTCATCTCCAAGCTTAGGGAGCTCAATAGTGGTACTAGACCTAATCTTGATTCAGGTAAAACCAACCTCAGTGGAAAAAAAAAGTGTAATGTCCCGGCCGATCTTGTATATTTGAGCCATATTTCCCCTATTTGATGCTTTCGTATACTTATTTGTTATTTTGTGACTTGAGATGATAGTTGATTTAGTTTTGAGAAGGTTTTGGAGTAAATTGGAATATTTACTTATGTGTTGGAAGCTTAAGTTGTAATAATTGATCAAGGTTTGACTTTAGTATAAACAACCTCAGATTGGTATGGTCCCAATAAGTTCATATGGTAATTTTGGACTTAGGAGTATGTCCGAATTTGGATGTAGAGGCTCCTTGATATTTTGACTCTAATTGTCAAAAGTTAAAAATTTGGAGGTTTGAAGAGTTTATGGGTTTGACTGCGAGTTGACTTTGATGATATAAGACTTGGATTATTATTTTGGGATCTAAAATAGGTTCATTTAGTGGTTCAGAACTTGTGTGTGAAGTTTGTTAGAATCCGGAATGTTTAGGCTTGATTTGGACAAGTTCAGTGAAGTTGGAAAGTTTGGAACTTAAGAGAATGGTTTTGAACGTCGATTCTTGGCTTTTGATGTTATTCGTAGTATTTCAATACTTGGGTAAGTTTGAATAATGTGTTTCGACATGTTGGTATAATTGGACGGGGTCTCATGGAGCTCGGGGTGTTTTAGGTCAATTTCGGATCTTTGGAGTGTATGGTGGTATTACTTGTTTTTGGTAGGATATGTGCGCCTCCACAAGAGCGGTGCATAGGTGAGATGTTGTACCTGCGAGAATTTACTTCGCACCTACGTAGGAAGGCCTGGGATTGGAAATGTGCAGATGTGCAAAAGGGTCGCTCTTACGGTGAGTGCGCCTACAGGGATTTATCGCACCTGCAAAGCCGCATATGCGAGGTGTGTGTGCTGGTGTGGGTCGCTGGTGTCTTAAGTGAACTCGCAAATGCAGGGCTTTTGTTGCATAAGTGATGCCACAGAAGTGAAAAAGAGGGTTGCATGGGCAAGACAGAAAGGGTTTAAGTCGATTTTTGACCCATTTTATACTATTTTTAATTTTGGAGCTCGGCTAGAGGCAATTTTTCAGGGAGAATTTCATTACCAATTTGAGGATTAGTGATTTCAACTTAATTTTATATTAAATCTCTTCTGCTCATATATGTGTGTGTGTATATATATATATATATATATATATATATATATATATATATATATATATATATATATATATATATATATATATATATATATATATATATAATGGAATTTTAAAGAGGAATTTAAGGTTTTTGTGTTAGATTTGGAGAGTGAATAATTGAGATTTAAACCTTATTTGGAGTCAAATTTGGATAAAACTTGTATATTTGGACACATATTCAAATGGGTAGTCAAAAATTTTGAGTTTTATCGGGTTTCGAAAAGCGAGTCCAGTTGACTTTTTGGTTGACTTTGTATAATTGAATAAAAATCGAAATTTTATTATTAGAAATTGATTTCTATAGCCTTGTTTGGTGTTATTGAGTTTTTTTTTATACTGGATTTGACTAGTTTGGAGGCTGGTTTGAGAGGCAAGGGATTTTTGAAGTATTGATTCTCGTACTTTAAGGTAAATATCTTGCGTAGGCTTGGCTTGAGGGTACTTCTCCATATACTTTGGAAGCTTAAGCCGGAAGTATTGACCATATTTAAGTCTTGTGTATTTGACCTCTGATAGGAGCTTTGATAGTTCTTTTAGGACCAAATGGTGATTTTGGACTTAGATATATGTCGCGATTTAGATTCGGAGGTTCCTAGGTTAAGTTGACTTTAATTGAAAAAATGTTAAAAGTTTGAAGGTTTAGAAGTTCATAGGTTTGATACATAGTTGTGTTTGTGGTTACCGATATCCGTTTGGGATTCTGAGCCTTGGAATAGATTCGTATGATGATTTATGACTTATGGGTGAAATTTGGGATCACTCCGAGTTGTTTAGGCACGTTCGCCGTAAGTTTGGAATTCAAAAATTTAGACTTGTTAATGAAGCTTGAATTAAGGTGCGATGTAGAGTTTTGATATTATTTTATGTGATTTGAGGCTTCGAGCAGGTCTGTATTGTGTGTTGGGACTTATTGTTATGTTCGAACGGGGTCCTGAGGGGATCCGGTGAGTTTCATACTACCCCTATGAAGTTTGGTCATTGTTGTGGTGCAGCAGGTCTAGTGCGATCGCACCTATAGTGGTGAGGTGCATCGCACTTGCAAGAGGAGGATGCGCAGATATGGAGAGAAACTGGGCAGGAGGTGTCCGCATATGCAAAGTTCTTATCGAAGAACTGACAACACAGGTGCGCCTGAGGGTTCGCAAAAGCGACACCAAGGAAGTGGTGTCTTAGCCGTAGAAGTGAAAGGCTGGAACTTTAGTGGGTTTCCTCAAAAGCGAGGTATTTTCTGCAGATGCGGTGTCACATATGAGACCTTGGGACCGCAGAAGCATAAATTACTGGGCAGATTCAATAAAATATACTATTTCGAGGGTTTGAGTTATTTTACTATATTTTAAAATTGGGAGCCCAAAATTGGGCGATTTTGGAGGAGATTTTTACGATTTGGATTTGGGGTAAGTATTTTTGACTCAGATTTATTTATAATTCATGATTTCAACATTGATTTTAGCGTTTGATTGGTAAATCTAAGTAAAGAAATTAGGGATTTTGGGAAATACTTTTTTAAATAAAATTTGAGGATTTGAACCCGATTTGGAGTCGGAATTGGATGAAAATTATTTGGTTGGACTTGTATTTGAATAGGTGCTCAAAATTTGTGAGTTTTGTTGGGTTCCTAGAGGTGGGCCCGAGTTGGAAGTTTTGAGTTGGCTTTTGATTTTTGTTCAAGATCGAAACTTTATTATTTTCGGTTGTTTCCTATGACTTTATTGATATTCCTTAATTCGATAATGAACTTTGTATGAAATATGCTGAGACCACTTTGTGACAACTTGATCTTGATCACTATATTGATTAGCCATAGTCATGCTTTATTTGTTGAACACCCCTCCACTTTTATGTTATTGTTATATCCTTGTGCACTTTATTGATGAGATGTAAGCTTATATCTTGATGAACTTTGGTATTATTATTTTTGTGATATTGTGGCACTTGTGAACATATTGAGCTGATTGACGGGGGTGTCAGTACGAGGTCTTGACGTGCGGTTATGTTTATCGTTGTGCGCGTGAGGTGAAAAAAGGATGGCGTTATCTTGGGCTGCCCACGCGGCAAAATAAGAGTGGAGATATGTGTATGTGGCTAAATAAGGGATACATTTCATTGTTATGTACACGTACGACGAAATAATGATGGCATTGTTGATGATGATATCTCCAGGTATCTTTCTTGATATTATTTTGTGTTGAGACTGGGTTGATATTTTGATCTTATAGTTGTTTCTTAAAGTTTCCATCTTGCACTTCTATGAGTTATTGGTTAGATTTGACATTCTTTCACATGTCCTACTCCTATTTGATACTTTGTTGAGAAAGATGAGTTTTTACTACATTGACTTGTTATCACACATTCTGAAGAGATTGTTGTTATTGTTTTCAAACATATATTCTATTGTTGGTTCCTTTGATATATTGCACAGGTTATTTGATTAGTGAGTATTACCTAACTTGAAACTCATTACTACTCCATCAAGGTTAGTGTTGATACTTGCTGTGTATTGATTGTGGTGTAGTCATAATATGCTTCTGCAAATTTTCTTGTTGATCCAAGTACTTTGGATCAGGCTGATCTATAGGGAGGCATTGTTCTTATTAGTGATTTTAAGGTATCCCTGCATATTCTATTCGCAGGCCTTGGAGTCAACCTCCATACTTTTGTTTTTACTATTCTTTTTGTATTTCAAACAATACTATATTTTGAGTTATTCTCATGTATTCAGCTAGGGATCTTGACTCTTTACTACCTAGTAATGGGGATATGTATATGATTATCGCCGTTTTGGCTTGTATCACCTTTATTTATGCATTTATATTAAACTCCACTTTATTATATCATTTTTTGCTGATTTAAATATTGATACGTGATCGACTTACCAAATTTTAGAGATTAGGTGTCATCACAGCCCCTATGGTGGGATTCGGGTTGTGACAAATTAGTATTAGAGCTCTAGGTTCATAGGTTCTAAGAATTATGAGCAAGTTTAGTAGAGTCTTGCGGATCATTACAAATACATATACACTTATCTTCGAGAGGCTACAGAACTATTAGGAAGATTCTAATTCTTTCATTCCTTATTGTGTAGATTTATTAATTTTGGAGTTTGAGCCTTTGTCTTGGTATTCTCTCACAAAATGTGAGGACAGACTCTACCGGATCGGTTGATCAGATAATTGTTCCTCTTACTAGAGCCATGAAAGGATGGTATGGATGTAGAGGGCGATGAGGGTCATGTTCTACAACTATATCACCTGCAAGAGCATCAACTGTGGAGCCTTTAATAGCTCCAGTTGATGATCAATAGTCTGAGAATGAGGACCTAGGTCGCCTATTGCTACGTCGGGGGCTTCAAGAGACATTGACACACTTCTTGAGCATGTCTGGGACTTTGGCTCAGGCATGGTTGATTCTAATTGCACCAACTACTTCACAAGATGAATATGAGCTTAGACTCTGATCACGCCCAACTATACCTTATAAAAGGACAATGTGATCGCTGCAAATATAATCCGGCTTACAAGTCCGGAGTCGAATCTCACAAAGAACTAAGGTTTAGCTACTATCACCAAGAATACAAGCTTGAATAATTACTAACTTATAGATATTTATATTCTTGTGTTTAACTAATTAAATAATAAATTAACAACTAAAGATACTAAGAGTTAGAGACAAAATTAAGGAGGTCTAGATCTATGATTTTTTCAATTGTCGGAATCCTTTCCGCTATGTCTTCTATAATTTCTCCTAAGTATTCTCTACCAATCATGAGCACTCTTATTACCATAAATCTCTTCTGAGTAATTATGACAATTTACTAGACGCAGTCTCGCGAGCTACGCTAGCCGGCTTTTAATACATGTCACTTCAGATCGCACCCAAGGCTTTGTTATCCCTAATCCCACATTTAAACCCCCGGTTATTGATCCCTTATATACTTTGGGAGTGGTGTTGTTCAACAATTACCTAAATATGCACTCTCTCCAGAGTTATGAATACTAAATAGGCACAGCTAATTGAGAGCTCTTCAATCAACCAGAATATAAATGTAGTTGAACAAATAGAGAAAATCTATGGCTCAATTATATAAAAACATAACAAAAATTTATCCTACAGAAGGTTATATCAAAACTCTAGATAACAAATTAGCTATTCATAATAGTATGTAAAACTACAATACTAAAAGTCATAACCAACAATGAAAAATAGGAAGAGGAAGGAAAAATTTGTAGAAGAATTCTCCGCCTTGCTCCCAATGTGTTCTTGCCTCCTTAGGTCTAATTTGTGTGAAAAATATGTCCCTTCCGCTCCCAAATAGGTTTAGGATACCTTTTATACAAGTTGGAATAGTTTAGGGCTGAAATTAACTTGTCCCGGACGAAATAGGACTCTTTTTGGCGCCTGGAGCAGCGCGACCGCGGCCAAACATGGTCTCTGATTTTCTATCGCGGTTCTGTCGCGGTCGTGGTGAAACCACTGTTTTTAACCTTGTTTCGTTTGGAATTTGGAAAAATGCAAAACATGAAAGTTGTAGCCTTTTTAGTTATCTTGCCAACCATATATTATGTATACCACATGGAGGTCTTAGCAAAAGGTTATATCTATTTTACTAGATAGTGCGTAATATGCCTCCTCGAGTCTTTGTTCGTACTTAATTATCAAATTTGACCCCCGAACACGATCCCGGATTAATTCCTTGAGCTTTCACTCAGATTCCAAAGCTTCAAATCACTTAAATTTATTCCATAACATCTATATAGCTCGGAATCACACCTATAAGGCAAAAAATACACAATTAGTACAAAACACTAGCGATTAAAGCTTAAACTCAATTAAAGTGCAGTAAACTCGAGTGTAATAAATGATTAAAATATGTAATTATACCCTATAATCATACTCCTACCACCTATACACTGGAGCAACCAACTCATGCTTATCATACACCAGGTGTCGTTCCAGTATAGCCAGTAATTGTAGTTCATCCCGAGGTAGGGCTAGTTATGTCAGCTAAGGGCAGAGAGGTTTACAGAGGTTTCGGAAGTTCCATCCTCCCCAGCTCAATGGAGGGGATTGTGAGGATCTGTATGATTTCTTGGATCAATGTTACTATATTCTGCATAGTATGGGTATGGTGGAGACAAGCGGGGTCAACCTTACTTTTTTCGGGTGACGGAGTTGGCATATAGATGGTGGCAGAGTTATAAGGTGAGTAGGCTAGCTAGGGCAGCACCACTTACTTGGTCCCATTTCTCTGATCTTTTCTTAGGAGAGTTTGTTCCACAGACTTGTAGGTATGAGTTGCGCACCAAGTTCGAGCAGTTGTGTCAGGGGGTTATGACTACGTCCGAGAATGCTATAAGGTTTACAGAGTTATCTCGTCAAGCACATACTTTGGTTTCTACAGTTAGAGAGAAAGTTTGTAAATTTATCGAAGGACTCGCCTACACCCCTAGATTTGGGATGGCAAAGGAGGTAGAAGCTGAGACTCCATTTCATTAGGTTGTGAAGATTTCTAGGAGGTTGGAGAATTTATGTTGTCAAGAGAGGGAGGATAGGGAGGCTAAGAATCCTTGTAGTTTTGGAGGATATAGGGGCTTCTACTCTAGAGGGAAGCGCCATCGTGGCAAAAGCCATATTAGCCGACTAGTTCAGTCTGCACTTCACGTTACCTGTACTGCTCCAGCTAGCCAAGGACCCAGGGTGCTCATATCATAAATCCATCTTTAAGTGCACTTTTTGTATGGGGTTCCTACAGTGGTTACTCTAGTTGTCTAACACAAACTCAGGACCAACAACCACGTTTGCAAAGGTTTTTTTTAAGTGTGGTGATACTAAGAACATTATGAGAGATTGTCCTAAAGTTTATGGGGGTGAACCTCAGCACGGTACTTAAGCTATGGTTCCCGCTCTGATTTCTACTCCACTTGCACAGCCATCTCTGGTGGAGGACAAACACGTAGAGGATGTCCTAGAGGAGGGGGGTCAGGACCACTGTCATCCCTTCCCTAGTAGGACTTATGCAGTTTTATGAGATGCCATTGTTACAGGTATAGTTAGAGATGCATGAATTTTATATGATCCTGATTCTACTTATTTGTATGTGTCATCCTATTTTGATTTATATTGGGATATGTCTCTTGATTCTTTGGATAATCCTGTTTATGTGCCTACACCCGTTAGAGATTCTATTATGGTGGACCGTGTCTATTATTCTTGTTTGGTCACTATTGGGGGTTACAAGAGTAGAGTTGATCTTTGTTGCTTAATATATTGGATTTTGATATGATTTTGGACATGGATAGGTATCTCCATATCATGATATTCTGGATTGTCACACTAAGATCATGGTGTTGGCTGTGTCGAGGTTGATGATGTTAAAGTAGATAGGGTACTTGGGTTATGTTTCTAGTATAGTGGTGTCATTTCTGAAGGTCCAATGGATGATTCAAAAGGGGTTCTTGGCGTACTTAGCCTTTATGAGGGATGTTAGTGTTGATGCTCCAACCATTGGGTCGGTTTTGGTAGTGAGAGAGTTTTCAGATGTGTTTTCAACGGGCCTACTAGGAATACCACCCGATAAGGATACTGATTTTGATATTGACTTGGTGTAGGGGAACTCAACCTGTTCTATTACATCGTATTGAGTTGTGTAGTTGATACTTATCTTGGACCAACGTTGGCTCCTGGTCCATAGTTCTTTTAGATCTATCGTTCTCTCTATTGAAAAAATAGACCTTGAGAAGGGCCCCGACTGGTCGTCCTCGACTCTGTTTTTTTGACTGATACGTGTTATGAACATCGGCTTAAGTAACCGTCGGGTACTCCACCAAGTTTTGCTTCAATTATTGACAAGCAATGGAACTTTGGGGGTTGAGCCCTTGAGTGAACACCTGAACAGCCCAATTATTTGTGACCGGGGGCATGTCATCCATTCCATCTGGAACCACAAAACGAACTCCCTAATTATCTTTTTTCTTGACTTTTAAGAGGTCTGATTTCCTCGTTTCGACCTTGATGACGCCAGCATGGGATTTAACAAAGGCATATGCAAGCATAGAAAATGAATAAATGGAATTTGGAGGTAATTTATAGTACCATATCATTGCCTCTTTGGATAAGGTTTCCCTAATTTCTTCAACAATACCAACTCGTACTCGTTGTCTTCTAGGTCATTGTCTTTTATTGCGCACATATAAGAGGTTACATGCTCGTTTGAATCTATGGTCCCGATATATTTGGGAATATCGCTCATTCGGAATTGGCTTCGGTGCCGCACTCGAGGAAAGGATTTCTGAATGAACTTGTTGGAATTCAGCCCTTTCAATATGGGAGGCGCTCCCTGGATCTGATCTACCCTCGAATTGTAAGTTTTCACCCTCTTGTCAGTTACCTCTATCTTTTTTTCACCGGCCTCCAACCTTTTTGTTAGTACTTCGAGCATTTTCATTACCTCGGAAGTTTCTCTCGGCCCGAACTCATCCGGTTCTACAATAACCCATTTGTCTCTCCGAGAGTCTTCTTTAACCTAGTCGGGTTTGGTAGCATTTTGGGCGTGATTAGTCTCTAGTGGTGGTATTACCACTTGCTGAGCTTAAACTCCATCACCTTTCTCTTGGGTGTTTCTCGAGCTAATGGCCGAGTTCCCCGTAAATGTTATTTTCGGGATCGGTTGGCAAGTTGATGTTGATGGAAACTCGTGAGTTAGCATCAATCGAGTCAGTGATTGGGACATCATTAGGATTAGCAGGGGGTATGTTATTGCTTGGTACCATGTTATTGTTTTCATCGTGGTAGCCTGACTCAGCGTCAATGTTCAATTGATCAGAGTGAGAATTTTTCATTTTAGATTAACCTAGAATCAAACTTCAAAGAGCATACAATTTCCTGTAGTCCATACAAATTCTCCAGCATGTGGTGGTTCTAGTAAAGATTAGCTCATTGTTATCATTTTTTACCACCGTCATACCACCCTTCTTAGGAACACATTGCACCGGCCTAACCCAACTGCTGTTAGAGATTGGGAAAATGATTCTCGCATCCAACCACTTAATCACCTATTTATTAACCACTTCCTTCATGTTGGGGTTCAACCTTCTTTGGTGCTCCCTGGAAGGTTTGTGCCCCTCTTCCAGCAGAATTTTATACATACAATATGTCGGGCTTATCCCCTTAATGTCTTCCATGGTTCATAATTGGCAGTCTTACACTCCTTGAGTACCTACAAAAGCTGTCGTGCGCCTGCACATCTAACAAACTAGATGAGATAATAACATATAATGTGGAGTTAGGTCCTAGGAACGCATACCTGAGATGGGCAGGTAGTGACTTCAACTCTAGCTTTGGTGGTTCTTCTATGGATGGCTTGGCTGGAGAAGTTTCTCTGTTTTCTAAGTGCAGGGGATCGAATTCAAGTGTTCTCTCCCAAAACCCTCTGCCCTCTAGAGAAAGCACCCATTCTGCTAATTCTTCCCATTCACCTCATCTAGATTCACAAGACATGCAGCAAGAGGATCTTCAATAGTTAATATCTCATCATCCTCTTCCACAATTACATCCACGACATCAATAAGAGAATAATTGGCAAATTCATTAGGTCGCCTCATAGATTTCTGCACGTCGAATGTTATCTCCTCATCGTTAAACCTCATCTTGAGCTCCCCGGTTTCCTATTTCCTAATCAATAAGGGCTCACCCTGTGGCCAAGGACGGCCTTTCCAAAATTATGGGAATTTCTTCATCCACTCCAATCCGGAATCACAAAATCTGTAAGGAACATAAATTTCCATACCTGTATCAACATGTCATCCAAAATACCTGAGGGTCTTTTCATAGTTCTATCAGCCAGCTGCAACAACATAGACACGGGTCTAACTCTTCCAATCCCCAACCTCTTATAGATCGCTAGGGGCATAAGATTTATGCTATCCCCCAAATCATAAAGTGCCTTGGCAAAGGCAAAGTTACTAATGATGCAGGGAATTGTGAAACTCCCTAAATCAGACAACTTCTGAGCAAGTGGTCTAGTCACCACAACACTGCAGGTCTGAGTTAGAGTCAGTGTGGCCAAATCTTGGAAGTCAAATTTTCAGGACATCAAGTCTTTCATCATTTTTGCATAACCAGACTTCTCTTTTAAAGAATCAATCAATAGAATATTTACTTAGATTTGTTTCAACATCTCCAAAAGTTTCTTTTATTGTTCCTCTTTCTGGTATTTGGTAAGACTCTGTGGGAATGGTGCTGAAGGTCTCTTCTTCCCAATGATTTGGGTTTTCTTTTTGTCAAACACCACCTTAACTACCAGTTCTTGGGCTGTCTCTGCTTCTTTCTCAGTCTCCATCTGTGTGTTGGTTTCTTCCTGGACAGGCTGTACTGTCACCTCTGTCAGTTTTGTTGAATCATCTAGCTCAATGGGCACTGGTACAAGTGTCTCAGCTTGTCTGTTTTCTCGAACCCTCTTTTCCAAGTCTAAGTCTTTCCATTACGTAGATTCACTACCATCGGCTGCTACGGGCCTTGATCTTTTAGATTTACCTACGTGTCTGCAAGAGATATCCCATGAGGACAATTATTCAAATACATCGAGATCTGAACCTTTTACACTTCAATATTCTTTATAGCTGACTCGTGTGCATCTACTCTTTCACTCATTTTTGCATTTAACCTAATAACCTGGTGCATCATTGCCTCGAGTATAGCAAACACATCTTCTTGTCTCCCACCATGTTGTTGCTGAGGCGGATGATAAACTTGCTGCTGATTTTGGTTGTTGTATACCTGTGGCCTTTGATAGGGGGCCACATTATTTTGAGGTAACATGGCTCCCATATTTCCATTATTGTGTTGCGGTTGGACGGGCATGTATGGCTGATTCTGTTGGCCCCAATTCTGACCTCCCTGTCTCTGTCCCTCGTAACTAGACACATAATTCATGTCCTCAGGGTAATGATGGTGATCACTTTCTGCATTCCATTGGTTACCAATTAGCTGAATGTGTATAATCCCATATTGGTTGTATCTACAATATGAACCTGCTGCTTTTGCCCTGACTCTTTCACCTATTTGGTGAGTATTCTCATTTGTGTCATTAAGGTAGCCATATTTTCAACAAGAGCGTTGGATGGATCTAAGGGCATTGAGTGAACTACTGGAGTGATTGGTGCATTCCTGGTTGTCCACCCCGAATTCTGTGCCATCTTGTTAAGCAGGAACTGACTTTTTCTCCATGATTTGCTTAAGAATGCTCTTCCAGCTGAAAATTAGCCTTCACGCTATCAGCCAGACCCATATAAAACCGCTGACCCATCATCTTCTCTGGAATACCATGGTATGAACATATAACCAACATCCCTTTGAATCGTTCCCATGTTTCTTGTAGTGTTTCCATTGGTTTTTGTTTGAAACTAAAAATTTTAACAATTTGCTCAGCAGTATTGTTGGGTGGATGAAACTTATTCACAAATTGCTTGGCTAACTCCTCCCAAGTCGTGATGGAATTAATGGAAAGTAAATTTAGCCAAATCTGGGCAGTTCCTGTCACTGAGAATGGAAACAATAACAACTTTATTGCTTCCTGAGTTATGTTGGGCTGTCTTTGAGTTTTGCAGATTGACAGGAAATCCTTCAAGTGCTGTTGAGGATCTTTAATGTACGACCCCGAAAATAGTCCCTTATTTTGCAACAAATGAAATATGTTGTTTGTGATTTGAAAAGATTCGCCTGTATCTACGGGACTAATATAGTTGTGGCCAAATTCTCTGTCGTGGGTTGCGCCCATTCATATAGAGGAGCCTATGGCACAAGAGGCGCCACTACTGACATAGACGGATCTACCTCGTGATCTCCCATATCTCGTTCAAGTTGTTTAGTTGATTGTTGTTATTTGTTTTTCCGGTTGGCCTGATTCAAGACCTCGAAAACTTTTTCGGGATATGATAATGCTTCAAATACTTCACCAGTTCTCGATGAGTTTCTAGGCATGCACCTGTACAACCAAGTTAATAAACGTTAAAATTTCAATGTCCGAATTGAAAATAAAGAATATTGACTACACAAAGAATTTTTGTATTTCTTTAAATTGTAATAGATAACACCGCTAATTCTCCGGCAATGACGCCAAAATTTGGTCATGCCCAACTATGGCTTATAAAAAGGACAAAGCAATCTTTGCAAATATAACCTGAGTATTTAGCCCAGAGTCGAATCCCACAGGGAATTAACCTACTAATTACTTATGTCAGACTCACTAAGTTTTCTGTAATCAACTTTCTAAATATTTTGAATAAAAATTGGTGAGATTTTTACTACTATAACTAAATAAAGTTACTTAAACTAAAACCTAACTATGACTGAGTTGTAAATAAATAAGAAAAGGATCTAAGGTTGTGATTTCCCCTATTGATAGAATCCTGTTCTGTTATATTTCACATAGAATTGCCTAGTTGTCTCTATCGTTCATGAGCACTCTTACTACCGTAAATCTCTCCCGAGTAGTTACGATAATTTACTAGATGCACTCTCCCGAGTTACGCAAGCTGGCTTTTATTACAGCTCACTTTAGATCGTACCCAAGATTTCGTTATCCCTAATCCCACATTTAAACCCTCGGTTATTGATTCCTCATATACTTTGGGAGTGGTGTTGTTCAACAATTACCTAAATATGCACTCTCTCCCGAGTAATAGATACTAAATAGGCAAAGCTAATTGGGGATCATATCAATTAACTACAACAATAATGTAGTTCAACAAATAGAGATTAAACTGGAAAAATTTATTAACATAACAAGAAGTTCATCCTCAACAGATTCCATCAAAACCCTAGACCAAAATCATTAGCTACTCATAATCGTGTTCATAATAACAATAGTAAAATTCCGCATGAATGATAAATACAAAAGGAAGACAGGTAGAACTCGATGTCGAATTGTCCTCCTTGCCTCTTGCCTTCACAAAAACAATAAAATCCTTGATAATCTCTTTTTTGGGCGAGCTAGACCTCATATAGGTTAAGTGGATTTACCCCCAAAATTCAAGTTTACCCCTGAACTTCAGCGCTCCGGATTGACTAATGCGCGCTAGTGGCCGCGCATATGGCTGGGTGTACTGCCTCATTTTTCTACTCTAGCGCAGTCGCGCTAAGGCCGTGCTAAGGCTCGCGATAGAGTGGTTAAGCATTTTATCTCTTTTTTTCTTCCTTCTTTCACACGTATTCAGCTCCGAGGGGATTCCCTTGCTTTAATTTAGCTCCAATAACTGTCCTAAGTCTTCATAAGCACAACTTGCTCCTGCAAAATATGAAATTCACAATTAGAGCTATTTTATCGTCATTTAACCTTCCTAGAACAGTGAAATATAGTCAAGTTGGGGCATAAACAGTCGCCAAACTACATGAATCTAACCTATTATGAGGCTCGGTTGCAACTGAATAAACAAGCGAAGAACACTTTGAACAATAGCTAAATAACAAAACTTAACTTTATTGCTTTGATATGCGTGCTAATAGTGGTCCTTAATATAAATGTTCTTCCCTTTATATAGTAGAGAGTTTCAATCTAGCACAAGTTTAAGTAAGGTAAAAATCTTTTTCTTCTAGTAAATATTGATATGCAGTTGATAGCGGGTGAGATTTGCGCCGTATCCGGTTAAGGACGGATATTTCGGCCCCTCGATTGCCTTGTCTAATCGTCTATCGCTTAGCCTCGGTTCTTCACTCTGCTTGAGCCCAATATTTGGCCGTAGAAGCCTTCGGCTTTAGCCGAGGCTATATCAGGTTGCAGTGCCCTCTTGTTTCTTCACCCGTAAATTGAAAGTAATTTTTATCCACGATTTTACCCGTACACAATAATAAAATCTTTTTAAATGAATCAAAGTGCTTTATTGCAATAAAGTCAGTCATGTTGGATCTAGTAAAATTTTTATTGGCATTGTTAATCAAATTATATACACTAGGTAATATACTAGAAAACGAAATGCAACCAAACACAATATAAATATAATGAACGAAATGACCTCTAAAGTATACAAAATTTCAATTCGACTCCGTGATAAATTCTAAATTATTTGAATATCTTGGACACCATTTGATATTGGGATATTTGATGCCCACACGCACAAGTCGAAACGACGAAAAGGCCCTCGGAATTTTCTTGAATTTCATATTCCTCATCATACAAACCCTAGATAGAATCTCAGCGCGCGATCGATTTCCCTAGCACTTCGATCGTATTCCAATACGCGATTAACAAATTCTTATCAATTTTTGGTGAAAAATGACAGCTTTATAAGATTTGATCCGACGGAAGTTCGAATTATAGCTGTGGAATGGGCAGAAGTAGTGTATTAGCGGTAATTTTCACATTATTAATCGTTTCAGCAACTTCAAACGCAACATTATTCAATTCCAGGAAGTTAGTTGATTTGGCCCCTACACAAAGCAACAATTCTTCTTCTGAACAGGTAATTTTCCTCTCTTTGCATTTTAATGTATGTCTTTGTGAATTTGTGATATAGATACATCTGTATGTGCTGTAAATCTGTTTTTTAGATAGAACTATTAGCTAACAATGAATTGTTTAGATGTATGCTTAGTGAATTGATGATGTAGATACATCTACATGTGCTATAATTCGTTTGTTTTGATGGAAATATTTGCTAAGAAATGAACTTTTTGGATATATTCGCTCAGAGGCGGGTCCAGGAATTGAACTTTTTGGGTTCAAGTTCGAAAATCTATCATTGGCCATTTAATTAACTGTCTTCGAAAACTGTTATTTGTACTAATTTAGTGAAATAAGGATCTGAGCTAAAACTTCTTGGTTCAAATGAAGCTGTATCTATTACCATTCATCCTTCCCTGTATATGTTAGTGAATAGATGATAGATATACATCTATATGTATTATAGTTTGTTTTTTTCGATAGCATTATTAGCTAAGAATGATTTTTATCTAGATTTCAGATTCAAATACTCCAGTTGAGGGTGAAAAGGAAGTTAATGCCAGCAAAATTAGTCATAACAAACCTGAAATTGGAAAAGAGAAGCCTGAAAATCCTGAAGGAAGTAATGATCCACCAAAACCTCCGCTGGAGGAACTGAATTCAACTAAAGTCAATGATGGGAGCTCTGTAACTGAAAAACAAAAGCCTAAAGATCCTCAGGTAAGAAACGATTCACCTAAGGATTCAGTGGACCAGAATTCAACTACGGTCAATGATGGAAGTCCGATAGCTGAAAGCAAACAGCCTAATGATGCTCAAGGAAGCAATGATCCATCAAAACTCAACCCAAAGGAACCAAATTCCACTGTAGTGGATGGTGGGAGCTCTAAAGGTGAAAAAGAGAAGCCTAAGGATCCTCAGCCCCAGGGAAGCACTGACTCACATAAATTGGATGAGGATCGCCCTAAAAGTGATAACAGCACGGCTGCTGAAAGCCCTCCACCTGCTGAGAAGAAGGAGACTGAAGAAAAGAAGAACTTAGATGATAAAATAAACTCGGAAGTGAACACTAACGAAAGCTGTCAGGGGGCTACTAAAATGTGCAGGGTTGAACAAACACTGATTGCCTGCATTCAAACTCCCCAGAATGGTAAACCTTTTCGCTCATCAGATCACATGTTTCACTGAATTGGAAATTTGTTTATACTGTTGTGGTACTGGCAAACCTTCCAAGATGTAATGGATTAACAACTGATTACTAACTTTAATATGTAACCCTCAGGGGTTGGCCTGGTGGCAATTGACTTGAGCCTTGGGGTTTGCTCCCTTTCAAGGTCTCAAGTTCGAAACCCACCGGGTGCAAACAATTTCTGAGGGCCATCGGACTGGGTAAAACCTGAATTAACCGTGGTGCACTTGCGGGAAACTCCTTGCCGAGAGCCTGTGCACCCCCGGGATTAGTCGGGCCTCGAAGAGACTCGGACACCCGGTGCCAAATCAAAAAAAAATACTAACTTTAATATGTTGTAACCTGAAGAATTTAGACTTTAGAGCCTGACAATTTTGCTGACAGAGATATAAGAAGAGCTAGAGTGACATGGTATGGATCACCACTTTCTTATATTTCAGTAGGGCAGTATTTGAAGCTTGCAACTAACATTGTCCACTGGAGTTTGGTGGTAATTGTAGTTTATTCCCATAAAAAAGGATTCCTCTTATACGTTTGCAATTTTTTGATTTCTTTGTGGAAGACTTTTTTTGAGAAAAAATGAAATTACATGAAATGTTAGTATTAGGCAATTCATTATCAAAGAAATTGTTAATATTAGGCAATTGAATGTAGCATTTTATCTAGGATTATTTATTGGAATAACTTGAATCTGACCATTATGGTTCATGAGATCTTAAGATATTGTTCTCATACCTTAAATTTTGAATTATTGCTACCTGAGTAGGACCATGCTCCCTCATCCTAACCCAAAAGGTTGGTGGTTTTTAAGGGGAGCGTAAGTAAGAGAAAATGATCCAAGGGAAAAATGGGAACAAGGAGAAGCAAACATGTGGGCGGTCCAAATATGGATCACTTGATCTTCATATCTCTGTTTAGATGTCTTCATGAAGAATTGTAGGTCTCCAAGTTCTTTTCAAATAATCGGGCATGTCAAAGTGTTAAAATTATCTAAAAGCTAGTTGTCTAATAATAATTATCCAGATCGTCGAGAGAGTTCTTGATTCTCAGAAATACTTCTCAAGTATGCCAGCATATATACTTCTATATTGGTCACTTGCCATCTAAAAAAAGGATTATTTTGGTAGAGAAGTACTTGTGATTGGACTGTTGCTTGAGATGTGAATACATGAACGGATGTAAATCTTGTATTTAATAGGAGTTGGGTAGGAGAAAAGGATTAGTTTGAAACACTTTCCATATAGCATGACTTTTTCCTGCATTGGTGTGGTCTGGAAAAACTTTTTGTTATTCTTTCCTAAGTTGCTCGGACTCTTCATTTTTAGTGTTGATTCGTACCGGAATTGGTCAACCAATTTTGGGTAGTTTGACCAAAATCGACGGAGAAATTCGGTACAAATACAATGACGGCCGAAATCAAAACAAAAGCTAGGGTGAAATTGAAGAAAATGGAATACCTTGTATATAGAAATTTATATGTCAGTCCTTTTCCTTTTGTCTCCTTCCCGTATTGTCCTCTTGATCAATATTTTCTCCTCCTCAGAATGCATTGTAAGTTTTCCACATGGTGTCTCATAATGTAGACATATTCTTTTAACTCTATTTAGATGTTTGTATTAGTTTTTGCAGAATTCTCGCACCCGTATCTGTACCCCCAAATCTTAAAATTTGGATAATGAAGGATCTAACTTCTGGATCCGCACCCGAGTCCGAGCAACTTAGATCCTTTCAAAGGCTTAGTATGAGCACTTCATTCTTACTGCTATAATCTTTATGGTATTTATGATGGTGGTTATTGTTGCCACTTGTTAATAATGGAACTTACATCATCTAAACCAAGTTGTATATAAAGGTGCAAAACATCTAGGTAATGATGTCGAAGACTCGAGCTATCACCCTTGGTCAAAATATTCATATCTACTCACCTAATGTCCTGTTTGTTCCCGCTTAATGGGAATTTTCTCTTAACCACGTGTTTGTTCTGGATAAATCTAGTTCATTAAGATCTTGTACATAGAAAATCATCAAAGATGTTCACTTAATATTCCTGCAAAGGTGACCTTTTAGTACCACTTTGTTCATTACTATAGCACAACCACTGCCACCAGCTTACCGCACAACCACCATCACCTAGCACCATTACCATCTTCTCCATTGTTGACCACCACCAGCCACCATCGCACAAATTATCCTGAAATAAGTTGTTGAATATGATCAAACGCCAATTATTATGGTCCCTATCTGAACGTTTGATGATTATTGTGAGACATGTTTGTTTGAGTTGTTCATTTCTCCAAGAATGTGCTCTTCTTTGTCTCCTACCTTCTGTAACTTGGTTATAGGCGATAAAGAACAAGGTTTTACTTTAACAGATTTTGGCCCCGCGTTAATCATAAAAATTTCTTTCCTCTAATTGCTTTTATACCGGAAAAGTGAGCCCGAAGACATAAATGCATGGGTGAGCAGAGAGAAAGGAACAAGTAATATATCATCAAGAACTTGCAGTTTTTCATTCCTTTTGCATTAGACTAAGTAATTGGTTGCTCTTGTTTTTGTTGCTACCTTACCAACATAGAGGCACAGACTCTCTTTCTGTTTCTTCTTGTGTAATCATCCTTTCAGTTCTCCCCTCACTTACCTAGCAAGTAAGCTTTATGTTAGTCTTATCATAGTAAGTGAAAAATAACTTTGATGTCTGATAGCTTTACTTTCTTTGATTTCACAGGATCTGCTGGATTGTTCCTTCTTGTGCAAAATGAAGGGGAAAAAAGAGTGAAAGTAAATATCAATATCCAACCTCCTCTGGACAGTTCTCCACAAGCTATTAAACTATCAAAACATCAGTCAGAAAAGGTATGCAGTCTCTTGATGTACTTGCTATTGACTCAACCCCCCCCCCCCCCAACCCACCCCGCACACACCCCAAAATTCTTTTTTCTAAATTAGCAAGACATCGGAGAGTCGATAGAGAAGAACTAACTTGGGCATTTTGCATGAATTTGAAATTTTCCTGCTAAATGAACATACTGACTAGTGTTTCTTAACTACTTGGGAAGTGATGGGGCAAAAAACAACCTTATTGATTAATCTGTGCGAGATGCTTGTTTACCTCATAGCATTATATCTGGGTGAAATTGCAGCCAAATTTTGGTTGTCCCGTGAATGAATGTGCTATGGTTAACTTATGTGAGGCCGAAAAGCTTCAGATCATGTTGAATTGTTTTAGCTCCAATTGTTTCTTATTCAATTCTTTTTAAGCAACTCAAATGAATCATGTGGGATTTCCTGTCACAGTTTTTACTTACAGTTAATATTTTGCGCTCTTTATCCCAGCTTTACCAGTGGAATACAAGGAAAGTTAGGTAGAATGCACAATTATTCTTTGCTCTCTGTTTTCATAATATTTTCGTTAGATCTGTTTGATGAGGTCCCTTACCATAGCTGAACAACACTAGAAGGATCAGTCTTTTCTTAGGATTTACATTACGTACTGCACAAATACCTATTCCTTTCGCAGCCCATCATGATCATGGTGATATTACTAAACCGGGGGGGGGGGGGGGTTGTGGGTCGTGTGTTGGACGAACAGTTGTAGTTCAAGTGTCAACAACAACAACAACAACCCAGTATAATCCTACAAGTGGGGTCTGGGGAGGGTAATATGTACGCAGGCCTTACCCCTACCCAGGGGGCAGAGAGGCTGTTTCCAGGAGACCCTCGGCTCAAGACATCAAAAAAAAAAAAAACGATGCATTAGTACTGTCAATAAACTCATACTAAAAATAACATAAAATAACAACATAACACAAAATAATAAAGTAGCAGCAGCATAAGAAATATAGGAAATACGAAATAGGAAATAGATGAAAGGTATACTAATATCCAATAAATAGCTCCATGTACTGATCAATAACCTCCTACGATTACCTCCTAACTAGCTAATATCACTCTAGTGCGCTGTGGAATTATCCACAACTTCCCCCTAACCTACAACTTTAATGTTCGACTTCCACAATCCCCTATCAAGGTCCATGTCCTCAGTAATCCTAAGACGCGCTAAGTCCTGCCTTATCACCTCTCCCCAATACTTCGTAGGTCTTCCTCTACCTCTTCTCATGCCCACCACAGCCAAGTCGCTCACACCTTCTCACCGGTGCATCGGTGCTCCTCCTCCGAATGTGCCCGAACCATCTGAGTCTTGCTTCTCGCATCTTGTCCTCTATGGGGGCCACACCCACCTTCTCTCTAATATATTCATTTCTAATCTTATCCATCCTTGTATGCCCGCACATCCACCTCAACATCCTCATTTCTGCTACTTTCATCTTCTGGATGTGTGAGTTCTTAACCGGCCAACACTCGGTCCCATACAGCATTGCAGGCCTAACCACTGCTTTATAAAACTTACCTTTTAGTAAAGGTGGAACTTTCTTGTCACACAGGACTCCCGTCGCTAACCTCCACTTCATCCAACCCACCCCTATACGGTGTGTGACATCCTCGTCGATCTCCCCGGTCCCCTGAATAACCGACCCTAGGTACTTGAAACTACTCTTCTTAGGGATGATTTGAGAGTCAAGTCTCGCTTCCACTCCCGTTTCCGTCGGCCCCGCCCCAAACTTGCACTCGAGGTATTCCGTCTTTGTCCTGCTCAACCTGAATCCTTTAGACTCAAGGGCATTCCTCCAAACCTCTAGCCTTTCGTTTACCCCGCGTCGTGTTTCGTCGATTAGGACTATATCATCAGCAAATAGCACGCACCATGGCACCTCCCCTTGGATATGATGCGTTATGGCATCCATCACCAGGGCAAATAGGAAAGGGCTTAGCGCCGACTCTTGGTGCAACCCCGTAACAACTGGAAAATCCTCGAAATCGCCTCCTATTGTCCTAACCGGAGTCTTAGCTCCTTCATACATGTCTCTAATCACCCTAATGTAGGCTGCCGGAACCCCTTTAACCTCTAAGCAGCTCCATAAGACCTCCCTAGGAACCTTGTCATACGCTTTCTCTAGATCAATAAACACCATGTGAAGATCCTTCTTCTTATCCCTGTACTGTTCTGCCATCCTCCTAATAAGATGGATAGCTTCTGTGGTAGATCGCCCCGGCATAAATCCGAACTGGTTGTCTGAGATAGACACCAAGTTCAAGTGTAGGAATGAAATTTTAAGAGTTACTCTTCTCATGTAACAGATTGGTACACTTCAACCTTGTTAACAGCTCTGTGCATCTTTTGCTAAAAATCAAATGCATTTGAGATACTAGTTGGTTTACAAGTGAAGATTTATATTGCTGGAGTTCCAGGGCTGTAAAGTTGGCTACGAGGCCTGTATGAATGGGATGAGGAGGCCCACAAAGCAAAATGAAAAGTGGATATTAGAGGATGATAACTAGCTTAGGATAGTATAGATTAGGGTTTCTTGTCTTCTAGGTGTCAAAAGGGATTTTGATATCTGACAAAAATGACTATGATACTCAAGAAAATTCTTGTGTATGTGGTGCAACTGGAAATAGGAGGTTTGAGTTTGACAAAACCTGGATAAATAGGAGAATAAAGATAATACAGTTTTAGGAACAATTTATGATAAGGAGTTTTAAGCATTATTCTTAATGTCTTATGGGCATTAGACTTCAGGTTGAGTGGCATCGCATAGTTCAGGTGACAGAACGGTGGCTGAAGGGTTTTTTGTTTACTCAGCTTTGTCATAAATTGCTGCATTCAAGAAATATTTGCAAACTTTCTTTTAAACAAAAGAAAGGAAAGAAATGCTGTGAAACTTGAAGTGCATATCTTTATTGTCCTAGGATTCAGAAGCCAACTTGAAATAGGTAAACCCGAAGTAATAATACTTTTTTGTAATCAGGAAGGAAATGGTTGAACCCGAAATGATTCTTTCCACTGAAAACGAATAATCTTATTTCTTTGACCTGAAATATGCTGGCTCATTCGCAGAAACTGCCAGTTGTTTGTCATATGCCGGTAAAGGTATTGTCTTCCACATAAACTGATTTTGTGCACAAAATAAGACAGATTATGATCTATTTGTTTTTTTCTTTTTTGAGAATGGTAACAACGATTATGATCTAGTTTATAACGTTCTATACAATAAAGTGCATCTGCATTTGAGCAAGCTTCTGAAGTAAATGTTTCCTCCGTGATATCCCCCAAGTTGTATGAGGTGTTATGCAATCTAGCCAGAAAGAGAGGCTGTGCTACGCACTTGATTATTAATTTACTTTAATGTTGTATAAGAACTTTTGTTACAGATCTTGTGTCTATGAGCAGATGGTCTCCCGGAAACAACCTCTTTATCCTCTTCGGGGTAGGGGTAAGGTTTACGTACATTCTACCCTCCCCAGACCCCACCGGTGAGATTTTACTGGGTCGTTGTTGTTGTTGTTGTATAAGAACTTCTGGTGTTCCGGTCCAGTAGTAAGAGCGTAGCGTACGGTTTGAAGTCCGCGACAGAAAAATCGTATTATTTAAGTGGAGAAGGATAAAGGGATGGGCCCATTATCCACTGCGTTTCGAATCGTGCACCCACTGTCGAGGATTTCTCGATTACAACCCCCTCCCCTCCCCCCAAAAAAAAGAAAAAAAAAAGAAAATCTATGGTGGTAACTAGAATAAAAAATAAGGAGATTATATAATTTGAATTTACAGACACTAGTTATACTATATATCAGTGCTTAAAAGTTTGCATGGAAATGAAGTTCTAAAATCTCAAGAAGTTTCCACTTTGTATCTCACACAAATTCGCTATGCACCTTATGTACTTGTAATTTCTACCAAACACTTCCAAATTGTTACTTTTACTCTGGCCATGATTGCAGGCGTCCTATGTGTACTGTGCTCTTAATTAAGCAATTTTGTGCGAGTGCAAGCCTGCTTATTCCATGTTATGCTATGCTGGATGTCCGTTCTAACATTATAAATCTGCTATGATAGATCGATATCTCATCAATCATGGGCAAAGGTTCTGAAATAGTGCTGAATGCTGGAGATGGTAGTTGCAGGCTTCAATTGGACCGCCGTGTCTCTATGGATAACATTCTGCAGCAGGTGTCTCTTTATTCTAAGCGTGTGACCCCTGTCTATGGTGTATACTTCCTTTTTGTTGTAACCCTACTTTTTGGTGGGACATGGGCTTGCTGCAAGCTAAGGAAGAAGAGACATCAAGATGGAGTTCCATATCAGGAATTAGAGATGGGAGTAGCAGAATCTGCCTCAGCTACAAATGTTGTTACAGCAGATGGTTGGGATCAGGATTGGGATGACGATTGGGATGAGGAGAATGCAGTGAAGTCACCAGGTGGACATACTTATGGGAATATCTCTGCTAATGGCCTCACATCTAGGTCTTCTAAAAAAGATGGATGGGAAAATGACTGGGATGATTAGTTATAGAATATCCACGAGAAAGAAAAAAGTTTGTTTTGTTTTGTTACAGGATACATACACCACGGAAGAGCTAACCAACGTGTAAAGACCTTTATGTAATTTAAATCTCAGTTTTTTTTGTTTTTACCAATTTGGATATTCTTTCTCTTAGCATTCTTTTGGCAGAAAGTTTTGGTTCTAGATACTACAATATGTTGTTACATATGTATTTTCATTGTTGAATCGAGTTTTGTACACGATTTCGAGTGATCCTTTAATAGAAGTGCAATATAGCAAATTATACCTACATACTTCAATTTCTTGTTGAGATTGAAATGTGAATAATGCGATTCTACTCCTACCATGTTCAAATGGATTTAAACCCTTATGTGGTTCAACTGATTGTTGCGTTCGTCCTTTTGGAAGTTTACACTGATACTTTAGTCTTGTAGACTAACTTCTCTTTAATTGATCCTTGAAAGCCTATGAATTAGTAGTAAAGAAGGTTTTTTTTTCTTTTACTATAACTGCTGTTTATATTTTGAGGAACACATTTAGAATAGATTGAACCTTTAGATTCTGAGGATGAATGGAGAAAAGGAAATAGGAGGTTATCAAACAATCTACCAAAAAGAGCACTTGCCTAGGAACCTAAAGGCTGAAATGTTCCACTATCTTATCATATTGTTTTTGACACTCTCTTAAGTGAGTCCTTTTTTAATTGGTGTGATATCAAATCCTAGATAAGCTGAATTGTGAAAGTTCCCATCTGTTTCTACTACTCATGCTGGTGAGTTTGTTTTTTTAAGTGAAACAAGATTAGAGTGCCATAGATTCATACTCCAACCTTGTAAAGTTTGGATTACAGATGAGTCATTTTATAGTTAGCCATAGATTCATACCCCTTATGCGCGATGGTGTGGTAATGTGCTCAATGAAGAGGCCCGCTGCAAATCTAGAAAATTAGAGTTTAATAATACTAGGTATTTTTTTTTATTTGCCTAAACGTTTGTGGGCAAAGTTACCCGTTACATATAGCGGTGGAGGTAGTAGGTACTAGCTAAATATTAGGATATGCGCAAGTGTTCAGAGTCTTGAGATACTTAAGTGAAAATTGAGTTGAAAATCGGAGTCTTACATTACAATCTTCTTTCTAGCAAGTGGAGTAACGCTTGTAATTGGGATGAAAGTACACAAATTACTTACAAAGTGAATGGTATCTTATAGGCAGAACTTCAAGTTTAACAAGTGTTGCCCCTTACTTGTCACATTGGCAATATTTTCAATTTTTACCTTAAAATTCTATCATATTACACGTCGGGTCAAAAGTTATAGAACACCCCAAAAATATAAAATATTTTTGGAAACTTTTGGTAATTACCGGTGGGAAAATGGCACTCTTCTAAGTTTTTGGCTTTGGTTGTAAAAGTTTTCAAAACACTCACTTCCCTTTTACTTTTGTATAGGGTACGTTGGCCAAGTCTTCACTTTATTCCATGAGGTGAATAAACAGATTGAAGGTTACATAAACTTTGTCCCCACTAATGAAAAATCTTTAGTAAAGCAAAGAGAGCACTAGCAGATTAGCGAAAGTTTAACATGGAGTCCATCATTGTGTCCTGATAAAGTGAAAACCCAAAAGAGAAAGAATTGAAAGAAAATTCTTCTTGTTACACTTGGTTCGCTGTCCAAGATACCTTTTTTTTTTCTCATGTAATTTGTTTTTATAATCGTGTGTAAGAGTCAATTTTCGCTTACCTTAGATTAATTTAACGATATATTTGCGGTCTACCACCAAAGACAAATCCAAAATTTAAATTTTAAGGTTTTAAGCATTGAACCCGTTATATTCGTACGTATAATTGTAAATCCACCATTGCCTTCCACTAACACATGTACCGAATAACTTTGTCCACCAAAATTTGGACAAATATGAAGAAATTACCTAATACTAGTATTTTTAGCTCCAATGAAATTTGAACGTGAGATTCAAATTGTTAATTAGTGTTTCAAGCTTTACAGACATGGTGGTTACTTCAAAAAAAATTTGAAACACTAGGAAATTTAATCATCACTGTTGTCGTAAGTGAGTCCACCTGATCATGGCAGGTCTGATGATAGTATTAAAAAAAATTCTCAAGCATGCAAGAATTGTATTACTTACACCATAATCTATCCAAGAGTAAGTTGGACAAGAATTATGAGCAGACGAATGCTTTAATGATGGCTATATATTAGTAGTATTTCTTGATTAGGCATAATGCTTAAACTAAGACCAAGTATGGCAGTAACAAGTGCTTTAATAATCATTTCAACTTGCAGAAATAATATTGTTTATCGGACTTGTAGAGCAAGAAACATCAATTTTGCTTGTCTCAATATGTCATTCATACCCTTTAGTATTTGCCATTGCCACCCTCAAAACTACATAAAAGAGAAGATAGCAAACAATGATAAAACTTTCTCTATATTACTCGTCTCTGTATTACAGCTCTTCATTATTAATCTCTATACTATTGATTTCTGCATAACCCAAAACTATTAATTTGAATGTCTATATTGTATAGGGATAAAATCGGGAATAGAGCATACCTAGATTTTCCGGTGAAGAAAACAGAAAAAGGACACAGACACATGAGACTAAATTCGTAGCCAGAAATCTTTCATATCGAGACCCACGAATGAAGAACAATGTGTTCATCACCTGACATGATAAAGCAACACTCCCTGGACCTAGAACGAGTTCTAAAACATTGGGAAACTGATATCACGGTGCGAATCATGCTCGATATCGATTACAGATTAGTAACTAACAAGAAATGAAGATTTTTACCTTTTTTAGACGTGTACTAAGGATGAAACTCTCCTACTATATAAAAAGGAGGTTCTTTCTTTTGATAAACACACTGTAACACACAAATTAAGGAAATAAAAATTCATTTCTCAGCTCTCTAGCAATTGCAGAAGCTCTTACTTAACTGTTTGTTCTTCCTCTAATTTGGGTTCGAACCAAGGGTCTAATCGAGGGCAAAACTACTGTTTAATCTAGACTCGAGTTAGGCCGTAATATCACTACTAGTTTGAGGATTCATTTTATCATTAACTCGTATATCTAGTGTTCTTGATTATTTGTGTTGAATCAATCCACATATCCTTAGAACCGCGTACAAATTTAATTATTAACCAATTTTAGAGTAAACAGTTTGGCACCTACCGTGGGGATAAGGATAATAGTGGTGATTTGATACAAATCTCCATAACACAATTTATTTTATGCTTTTTCTTTAAAGTATTAATTTCATGTCAGCTTAAAAATGTCAAATTCTTAATCTGTTCATTTGAACGTTGAAGCTAAGTCTAGCCACATGGAGAAAATATTAATCTGGTGCCTAGCTACGAGGTGCCTCATATTGATCCTAATGAAGTCCCCATTACCGATCTGGTCGATACTAACTCATAGGTGGCCATCAACGTCAATCTACCAACTGATCCCGAAAATAGTCTTCGCAGGGGACCCTGACTAACAGCTCGAGAAGCGCCCGAAGGCGAAGGAGATGGAGCAAGCCTACGGTTAATCTTTGAAATGTTACAGGCTCAACAAGAAGTGATAGTGTAGCTACAGAATTACAGGCTCAACTGTGTAGCTACAGAATCAAAGCTACACCCCTAGCATGGTTGAGCCCAAACAATCGCAGGAAAACATCCAAAGAAACGAACAGATCACTGAGAGACCCGGTAAAGATGAGCTCGGGGTCAATCCCGAAATAATAAGAATGCTTGAAGAAATAACAAAGTGGGTGGAGTCAAGCAAGAAGAAGATTACGGCCAGCGACAAAAAAGGTGGAAACATACAATTCGATGGTCGATCAAATCCTGGGAGCACCCGCGATATTGTAAGGGATGGATTCTAAGAAATTTATCCAAAAATATTTTCCTCTGAGCGTGGAACCGAAGTCGATCCCAAAGAGATTTCATACGCCCGATATCCCAAAATATAACGGAATCACGGATTTGAATGAACATGTGACCTCTTATACATGTGTAATCAAAGGGAATGACTTGGAAGATGATGAAATCAAATCGGTGTTACTAAAGAAGTTTGGGGGGACTTTGTCCAAAGGAGAAATGATATGGTATCACAACTTACCCCAAATTCCATCAGTTCATTCGCTATGCTTTTAAATACTTTCGTGAAGGCCCATGTCGGGGCCATCAAGGCTGAGACCAGAAACTCGGACATTTTCAAGGTTAAACAAAGAGACAACGGGATGCTGAGAGAGTTTGTGTCTGGGTTCCAGATGGAACAAATGAACCTGCCTCCGGTCGCTGATAATTGAGCAGTTCTGGCATTTACTCAAGGGCTTAACCCCCGAAGCTCTTTGGCTTCACAGTAGCTAAAACAAAATTTGGTAGAGTACCCGACGATAACTTATGTCGACGTCTACATCAGGTACCAGTCAAATATGAGGGTCGAGGACAACCAACTCGAAGACCCTTCAGGGCCAGTTTATACCATCAGGTCCGACGTTAAGTCTAAGAAGTATCGACCATGAGCCAAGGCCCGTCTAGTATTGGTACCATCCATACAACTTGGACTGAAGGGGATATGGGTCCAGGTGTCACCCTAAAAAGAACGAAAATAGAGGCGATCGAGGGTTCAATAGTTGAGGTCGATGAGAAAAAAATATTTTGACAGGCCCCTCGGGGGATAGGGAAGCACTGATATTATCAGAGTATAACTTCAACGTTGATGTTGCCAGCATCATAACAGCCATTAGAGCATCAAGGAGACCAAGTGGCCCTGGCCATTGTAGTCTTTCCCTACCCAAAGAGATCCTAACTTGATATGTAAGTATCATGACACTCATGGTCACATGATCGAGGATTGGCGACAATTAAGAGAAAAATTTGCATGGTTGTTCAATAATGGGAACCTTCGAGAACTTCTGAGTGATCGTGCCAAAAATTACTTCAGGAATAGGGATGCCAACAAACGGTCCAAACAAGAGGAGCCTCAGCACATTATCAACATTATCATTGGAGGAGTAGATATCCCCCAAGGGCTAATGACAAAGAGCACTAAAATACCTATCACAAGGATGCCGAGGGCATATTACAACCTTACAATAATGCACTAGTAATATCCGTACTTATCAATAAATCTTGAGTTAAAGATGTGCTTATTGATCCAAATAGCTCCGCCAACATCATCAGATCGAAGGTCATTGAGAAATTTAGGTTACATGACCAAATATTTCAGGCATTTCGGGTGTTGAATGGATTTAACATGGCATGTGAAGCTACTAAAAGGGAGATAACCTTGCCGGTAAACATAGTTGCGACGATCCAAGAGACAAATTTCTACGTGATCGAAGGGGACATGAGGTATAACGCCCTATTCAGAAGGCTGTGGGTTCACAACATGAGGGTGGTACCCTCGACCTTGCACCAGGCATTAGAATTCCCTACGGCGGGAGGAAGAAGGTTTGGAATTGGATAAAATCCTTGGGGTCGAGGTGATTGAAGCTAAGTGTGACTCCCTCCTCGCATTAAATCAAGTTAATAGGACGTTCGAAGTAAAAGAAGAACAAATGCGAAGGTACTTGGAGAAATTATAGGTAACGCTGCATCAATAGGGAATGGACCCTGCAACACATACCCAAGATCAAAACAGCGAAGCTGATGCTCTCGCTAACTTGGGGTCATCGATGAACGCCGATAAATTCAATTTGGGAATAGTAGAAAATATAATAAAGTCGGTGTTAGAAGAAGGCCACGTGAAGTAAACTCAGCGAGTTTAACTTTAGATTGGAGGAGAAAATAAATAGACTAATTGAAGACTGGAAAATTGCCTGCGGATCCCAAAGAAACGAGAGCCCTACGCACCAAGACTGGAAGATTTAGCTTGGTCGAAGGGGCATTATTCAAAAGAACCTTTGATGACCCAATACCAAATGCTAAGGACTAGGAGAGACCGAATACACACAAAGGAACTTGTGGGAACCGTTCGGCGGCAGAATCTTTGGTTCAAAAACTAATTAGGTTCGGCTATTAGTGGACTAAAATGGAGAAAGATGCGACAAACTTCGTACAGAATTACAATGACTGCTAGAGACACGCCCCTATGATCCATCAATGGGAAGAAATGCTCCACTCAATTTTTTCCCTCATTCATGATGTGGGGAACGGACATCGTCGGTCCCTTACCATGGGCACCCATTAAAGCTCAATTCATACTATTCATTACCAATTATTTTTTCAAATGGGTTGAGGCTCAAGCATTTGAAAAGTGATAAGAGAAAGAAGTCATTGACTTCATATGGGATCACATAATATGTCGATTTGGGATACCAACCGAGATCATTTCCGACAATGGAAAATAATTCGTAGGCAGCAAGCCAAATTTTTTTTTAAGATCACAATATTAAGAAGATACTATCAACACCTTATCATACTAGTGGGAACAGGCAGACATAATCAACAAACAAGACCATACTTCCAAACCTGAAAAAGAGGTTGACTGGTACGAAAGAAAAATAGAAGGGGATCCTGCCCGAAGTCATATGGGCATACAATATGACTTCAAAATCTAGCACCGGGGCCACCCTATTTTCATTGGTCTATGGAGCCGAAGCCCTAATACCAGTTGAGGTGGGTGAATCTATCCTTAGGTTCAAGTATGCGACAGGAGAGCTAAATGGTGAGGACATGATCGCGAGCCTGAGACTATTGAATGAAAGGCGGGAGGTTGCCATGGTTTAGTTGGTCATCTATAAATAGCGAATAGAATGGTATTAAAACCGAAGAGCCAACATCCGATACTTTTAAGTCGGGGATTTAGTATTAAGAAAAGTAATATTACACACCAGGAATCCGAACGAAGGAAAGCTGGGACCGAACTGCCATGGCCGTAATAACCAACAAAGGCTCGTATAAATTCGAAGCGGTAAACGACGTACAAATATCGAATAATTGGAATATGACACACTTAAAACGGTACTACTGCTAAGGTACGAACTCAATTAGTTTTTAATCATGTTATAAATTGGACTAATGTATGCAGGTAAATGACCGAGGACGAATATGACTATTAGGTCTGAAAGCACGTGTTGCACTCTTTTTTCCTTGAACTGGTTTGTCCTAACGTGGTTTTTTCGGCAAGGTTTTTATTAAGGCAACAATAAAAAACCTATTAACTTAGTTTCAAGACCGGTTTCAAACTAGGGTCAACGATCGTTTTCTTCAGGTCAACAGTATCTGAGCCCTCACGAGTTCGGCCTCGAATACTAGGGCCATTACCCTCGAATTAAGGTCTTTAACAAGGGAAAAAGAGAGTTGTGTGCTAAGAACTAAGGTTTGGTGGTTAGGATTCATTATTAGGTCCAAACAATCATATGAACCGTGCTTACATAGTCCACTTTAGCCATTGAACAAATTTTATACACTTTCGATCGTGTACCTTGCATGCTAAAAAATGAGAGAAATCTCCACTTAGTTACTATGAATTTTTGCTTTTTCGATCACGGATCCTAAAGCCCACGGGCTACCCCTACTCAGTAACTCTTGGGAACCTCTGGTCTCACTGAGGGTTTGAACCATAAGCAAACAAAGTTGCATCCAAGTCGAGCTGCGTTCAAAACTCCAAAAAGTGAATGCCCCAAAACTACTTTTGATTCTATGCTAAGGCATCAAGAACACTACACAAATAGAAATTGCAAGAAAATGCTGGAGAAGTAAAGACACAATATTTCCATAAAGGATAAAACCCTATATCAAAAAATATTTACAAAGGCCTGATAGAATGACCTCAAAATAAACAAAAAAAATTCCATATGAAAAAATACTAAGGCATCTATGCTTGGTCTACGCCGGGGCTAACTCGTCGCTAGAACCATCAAGACCTCAGATTCCTTCGAGCCTTTGGAACCCTTGGAGCCTTGGAGACCCTCAGGCTCATATATCTCCTTTGCCTCGGCCTCGAGCCTCCTAGCTGCTTCGATATCGACCGATAGGTCAAACTAGGGCATGGATATCTTTGACGTCTCTCTCTAAGACAACCGCTTTATGTATTCAGTCTTTGTCTTTAAGTAAGTCTTGGATGCCTCTAAATTGGCCTTGTATTAGGCCACCATTTCCGCGACATCAATAGAGGTTGTATCTAATTTGGACCTTAGTGCATCATATTCTCTTAGAGCATCTCGTTCCATGAAGGACGAGCACAGTTATGACCGAAGATCATTGTTCAGCCGAGACTTTGTCCTTCACTACATGGAGTTGGTTCTCAACCGACACCAGCTCTGCCTTTGCAACTTCCTTCTCCGAAGCCAGCAGGTCCATCCTACTCTTCGAGACTTCAGTTGTGGCCTTGGCCTCGTCCATCTAAGTCCGCAGCTGGTCAACTAGGTCTATCTTATATTGGACCTGTGAAGTTGTGTTGTTAGTCATCATGACTACTATTCATTTTTAGCTTCGAAGATATTTACCTTCTCGACCAGGTTGGCATGTTCCCGCTTCAGGGTCAAGGCCTCCTTCTGAGCTTTTTCCAACTTGACCTGGAGAATTTGAAGGTCTTTAAGGGCCTCGTCATGTTGCTCACTAAGATCCATGTACATGTCCTTCTTCAAAACTTGCTCTTTGAGCTCGACTCGAGCTGGCTAATCTTCAAGTAGTACCAAAGGAAGCTTTTATGATGAAGCACCGAAGCTTGAAAAATAATAAAGTAGTACAGGACATCAAGGTCTAACGAAATATTCACAAAAGGATATAAGGGACTGATGCCTTACCCGGTTTAACGCCTATTGTGCATTGTTGAAAAGGCTCGATGTGACCACCTCATTCATCTTGGCTTGGTCCTTCTCGGTCACAGGAATCATAGGTATCTTGCTATGCCTACCAGAGCAGACATGACTCGATTGTCCTCGGGGATTGTGAGAACAACCGTTCTTTTGCCCTTCGGGTCCATGCTCGATGTGGTAAATTTCTTCACTAATCTTGGGCTCGAACTCGTCCCACCAACTCCCATGGGAAGATCCTTCTTGGACCTCTAAGTGACCAATCCCAAAAAAATCCTCCAATGCGGCCATGTCCATGCCGTCGAAAAATGAGTTGAGGGGATCATCCAGGCCCTACACTCCCTCACTTGACTTTACTTTGCCTACTTGGGCCTCCTCGAGCATAGACTCGGTGTAGGAGGGTGTCTTCACAATGTCAATGACACGGGTCTCCTCCTTCAGAACATGAGCGGCTTCTTGGGAGGCTGCAACCTCCATCTCCACCTCACGTTCCCAAGTCAAAAGGGGATCAACTTTGTGGTCCTCTTTATTGGTTGTCACCTTCTCCCAGTAAGGGATGACCCATGAGCGACGAAGATGTCAGGCTCATTCCTGAGCTGGTAGAGAAAGTTAGGGTCTGGTACCCTTGACTTAGTGTTCTTCTTGGGTTTCTGGACCCAGGTGGCTGCCCTCTTCATCCTCTTCGCCTTAGGATCCAGGGAAATCGAGGACTCTCTCTTTTTCTTCTTCTACTCCTTTGCGAGCCCCAAGCTGTCCCAAAATAGAGAGCTCGACAAGAAAGGACAGATCCCCGTCCTCATCCAACGGCCTAAGTTTGGTGGTCTTAGGCAGACCTATAAAGAATAGAAAAGGTTAGCACTATACAAGTTAAGAGCGTGATGGTAACTATCCATGGAAGAACCTCACCATGAGAACAGGCCTCCCATTTGCCCTTCAAAATCTTGCACCATGCGCGGTAGGAGTATGATATTTGCTTACAAATCCCCTCATTCCACTCCTTGAATCGGGGGATTGTATCGGATACTCGGGTAACAGATGCACGACCACAAACACAAGTGATGAGAGAAAGAATAAAAAAAAGACAATACTTATGATATGTGTTCCACTCCTCGGGGAACAATAGAAACTCGAAAGTGATTAGGTCTTCGGTTTTCACCCGAACAAACTTCCACTTCTATCCTCGGTCTCGGTCCTTGTCAATGCTCAAGAAAGGAGCCTTACTTGTTCGATGAACGAGCTTGATTAGTCCCCCTCAGAAGATTCGGGGACTATATAGACGGATTAGATGGACGAGGGTGAACCGAGGAAATTTAGTGTTGTTCACAAAATGGTGTAAGAGGATCACGATCCACTAGAAGGACGGGTGCATTTCCCCAAGACACACCTCGTACCTCTTGTAGAAAATAAAAACTATGGGGTCCACAAGGGCGAGCATGAAGGGGTAAGTGTAAACTCTCAGGTATCCCTTCACGTGAGTAGTAATAACGTCATTGGGCCTAGGGAAGACCACGTTCTTTCCCTCGTATTGACCCACTCATCCTACGTGTAGGGTTCCTTCAGTACCTCTCCGCGGTCTTGTTGATTAGAGGCCTTCTCGACCTTGAAGTTGTCACACCTCCCTTTTTACTACCCCGCATACTTAAATGCATATAAATACACTCGTAGGGTATACCCCGACGCTCAAATACCCGAAACGGATAAAATAACGTAAGGGAAGGAATTTTTTCATTTAAAGGACAATCGGTTCGGGATTTTAATAGAGATTAGTCAGAGTCGCCACTTGGGAATGACAATGGTGTCCCAAGTTACCGGTTAATCCCGAATCCGAGGAATTTTGACTCTTATAAATGTCTGCGAAGCAGAGATCCGGATAAGGAACTCTGTTAACCCGGGAGAAGGTGTTAGGCACTCCCGGATTCCGTGGTTTTAGCACGGTCGCTCCACTGTCGTTCTTGACTTTTGTTTGACTGAATTATAGGTTCTAACAACATAATGTGCTTTTTACATAAATATTACTTTTTAAGAATTTGCGACATTGCGGAAACACACCTCGAGTCATACCGCAACCAGTACGCTTATGACTTTCGATATATTTCGGCTTTGCCGAGATTTGGATTTGAGTCGCACCAAGTGCACACTCGTTCAATGGAAAATATATATTAAAATCGTACCCTAAAATAGTCTATCGTCTTTATTAACTTTGGGAAAGACCGTGAAATTCGCTAAACGGTCTTTCCGAGTCTATGCTTTTTATAACTATTTTATTTGAGGGCCCCGCAATTGTGTAATTTTATTTGGCGAGGCTCGTCTCATTATTTATTTTAAAGGTCATACCTAAAGTGACTAAATTTCTATTGTTTTGTTTTTGTATATAAAGGAAAGAAAATCCTAATTAATTGTTATTAAGAAAACTACCTTAGTCTATCAATTCAAGCATTAATGGGCTTAAGACAAGTCCAAACATAAGATCAGGAGAGGCAATAGTTAACAAAGGAACAAAATTAGCTATGTATTTAGAGTGAAGTGTGAATCTGTCATTGCGCATTTGCGGCTCTTATTTGACTAAATTGAAATGAAGATACATCAAATACTTTATGAACGAATTGTTACAACTTGCCAAAGCTATTATAAATTAATTTCTTAGCAAAACAGTGTAGTATCTGATTTTTATTATCGAGCAGTGAAGCGTACTTTGTATGGATCACTATCTAAGCATTTTGATCCTCTCTTTGACATTTAACAACGAAACCATCACATTTGAAGTGCTCAATATACACCTGTTTCGAATCTATTCCTTTTGTTACTCCAGAACTTACATTGGAACCTTTAACTAATAACATAAATTCCAGAGATACCATTACACAGTTTCAACTATGCTATAAGCATACTAATTCAATGCATCTAACAAAAAAACTTCCTAATCCATATACTAGCAGAATTTAAAATAATTCAACTAGCTTAAAAGTCCAAACCTCAATTACAAATGTTAAGCAATCTAATATTCACAATAAACTTCTTGAATCAATATCAATACACAAACGAAAGCAGTAAGGTCAACAGAGATCTATAAGAGAAGGAATCAATCACTTCAATTTATTTCCATAAGCCTGAAGTTACAAATGTGTACCTGAAATCAAGGTAGACCCATTAGATCTAGTACATACAGCAGCAAAAATATGACTTATTCAGGCAGTGCAGCAGTAATTCCAGCAGTAAACAATCCAATGATTCAACAGCAACAATTTAGGTCATCAGTCAAACCCAGGAGAGGACTTTAAGAATTTCCAGTTATTTCAAAAACCAAATCTCACTCGAAAACTGTTTCTCACTGATTTGTAACAGACTATCCTCTTGTTTTTGGTTTTTTGGAATGAATTTAAAGGCAAAATAGAAGAAAAATCAATCTGAAATGTTAATTTCAGATCTGGAATTTAACCAATATTTTTTGGATTTTTTTTAGGGTTCATATAGCTTAAATATACTAAGGAAGACTCTAAAATCATATTCAACCCCCATTATTGAAGCTGAAATTACCTATTTATAGGCCTAAAAGAGAAAAAATCTGAAAATTACTATTTCACTAAAACCCCTTCAATTTTTAGCTTGTTGCACAAGTTAGTGCAATTATTCTAGTGAAAACTACACTAAGACCCCTTCTAGAATAGTCTACCATGTTCCATTTCCCTTAGAATTCCTATTGTGCCCTCACTTGTTAAGGACAACTACTAATTCTACCTTTTTTTATCCCCAAGCTGCCCTTAATGCTCTATATTTATAACAACTTTACCATTTCCTATTCCAATTGCACCCTTTTCCTTCTAAACTTATTACAACTATACCAACTCCCTTTTCCCAATTCACCTCTATTTCTTAAGGCTAATTACATTCCTAAATTCTGTAATTTATCCCTATTTTAACCCATTTTCAGATTGTATTTATCAAATAGCCACAATTAAGTGACTATTGCTCAATTAGCCAATTGGCACTAACTACTTTAAATTCAACTTAATTCAATTAATCAAAATCACATTTCTCCTATAACCAACCCTAAGCAATTTACAAATATAGCCACTTATGATTAATTATCCGATTAACAAGACTCGGGGGAACAATTGATAGATGGTGAGTCTTATTACTCGAGCTAACTAGTCGCAATTGATTCTATTTAGTAAAACAACTTAGGTTGCTATGAATTATGTGATTTTAACTATCGATCTAACTTGAATCTTAATTAGTCTAAGGACGAATTCACTAATCGAGCTTAATCAATAACTGCAGCTATAACCAATCTTCCCTAAGTGTTACTCAATAACATTCACTGAATTTAAACAAATTACCAAAACATTCTACTAATCAACAATTAATCGACTTGAATTTACTAAACAGGATCAAACAACCAGTAATACTAATCGACGGATCGACTAACCAGGATTATAACAAATCAGAAAAAATTAAAAAAAAAACATATCAAAAAGTCCAAAAACAGTTACTGCTACTTTTGAGTCGTGCAATTTGAAATGTGTATATTTTCTACAAACAGTTACTGCTATCATTCGACTACAAATAAGTGCATAAAAATGCATTTATTAGACTGGTCCGAGAAACATATTCATCTTAGGAAATTAACAGAATACACAAGTAAACAGATTTCGAAACAATCAAACATGCATAAAATTAAAGAAGAACTTAGCTTTAATGCCGTTTATTCCCTTTTCTTTTTTTTCTCAAATTCTTGATTATTCTTGAACAAACTCCGAGTCTTGAAGATTCGACAATTTTCTTTAGCAAATTGAGGCTCAGATGTATTGTAATGTCAAAGACAAGAGAGGCCAACCATGCCATGGCTGCAAAACACCAGTTGCATGTGTGAGAGAGAGGAGAGTCTCAATGACAGGCCATACCGGGTTGCCACGCCAAGGTAAGGGTCGGGTTATCTCCATTCCCAGATCAGTTAGCCCAGATATTAAAAAAAATCATCATCACTGCCTCTTTAACAAGCTTTCAAAGCGTACGGAAACACACCGATGATCTGAAGGTCGTAGTATAGTTGTGCGACTACACCAAAATCCAATTGCAAGGCGGCTGTCCAAACAGAGGGTGCAAAAATGCAAAGAAACCCAGAAATGGAGGCGTTGCCTCTGATTTTTACCAACTCTTTAAGGGCGGCTGTTGGTTGTTGTTGGGGAGAAGAAACAGAAGTGAGGTGGCCGACGGGTATGGAGATTGGGGTGTGATTCTGAGTGGCGGCGCCGCCATGGGGAGGGGTGGCGGCGCGGGAGATTTGGAGTGTTTTGGTGGTTTTTGAAGGTGACTAATAATGGGGAGTGATGAGGAAAAGGTGGGGAGCATTTTGGTGTTGGTTTGGCTAAGAAAAAACGCCGGCCGCCGCCACCCGCGGCGGAACCCTAGCGGCGACGGCGACTATAAAGAAGAAGGAGGCGGCGGTTTGAGAGAGAAGATATAGGGTCTTCGTGTGAATATGTTTAAGGATTTGTTATGTTAAGGTTTTTTGTCTGTTTTATGTCTTAGGGTTGTAATAAAGAATATTAACCGTAGGATTTGAATTATGGATGGTTGAGATTAAAAGAAAGAGGGGACCGGGTCTAGGTATTTTAATTGGGCTGGGCGGCTGGGTAATTGGGCTGGGGCGTTTTGGGTTGCTGGGGCGGCTGGGTGGGACGATTGGGCTAAGGTGTTTGGCCCAATTCCTTTGTTTCTCTTACTTTGTATTTTATTCCTAACTTGTATTTTTGTTATTTTAATGCATTTTTGATTTTTGATGATTTTTTTTTTTTTTATATTCTTCCTACTTTGTAATTATTATTAAGCACTAATTAGAAAACTAAACTAATTACCTCTTTTTGATAATTTTCAATTTAAAAGATAACTAATTTTTAATTTTTCCTTTAATTTGCTAGAAAAACGAATGAATTCCCTAAAGATGCAATTTTTTTGTATTTTCATTTATCACACGCAAATAACATGCAAACAACTAACACAAAATTCACACAAAATTTTAAAAATAAGGAAAAATCATTTATTTTGAATTTTATAGGAATAACTCATGTGTAGGGTAAAAATCACGTGCTCACAGCTGCCCCTCTTTGCTCGGTGACACGAAGAGTTTCCGTGCAAAGATAAGTGAGCAATTATGAACGATTTTTACCCGTTCGAGTATTCCATTGTGAAGCATTTTGAAAAGCTTTGACCGCACCCTGCTTCAGAGATTGCCTACATATCCTGGGCTAAACATGAATCAGGTCAGTGTAGTAATGAAGAGTTTGTTAGCTGGGACTACCGAGAGCTGTGATTGTCACTGCTTTTGTTACTGCTACTGCTTGCTACGCCAAAAAAAAAAGAAAATCAAAAGGAGCTAGCCTAAGCTACAGCCTATGAATTACAAAAAATCCTATCTATGTCTTCCAACTTGTCTTTTTGTATTGATCTTGTATTCCTTGCAACGACATTTTTGTTATTGCCTTCAACTTGTATCTTCGCTCCAATGGCATTCTTGTTATCGCCTTGAACATGTTCAACTTTTCACCGGCATTCCTGTTATTGCCTTGACTTGTTCAACCTCTTCAATATGAAATATTTCGTCCATTCTCCAGGTGGACCCCTGCTTGTGACTAAATAAACAACCAAAGAAAGATTTTTCTGCCCCAGTATGGTGACTGGGCACATCATGTTATTGAATGTCCGAATTTTTTCATTTTTTTTTCTTCTTTTTTTTTTTTCTTCTTTTCATATTTTTTTTCTTTTTCTTTTTCCCCTTTTTTTCTTTTTTAAATGCAGATATGTATGAAATGTGATGCAAAAAAATATTCCCGTATTTGAAGGTGGGCACCTAACAGAAATTAAACGTGCAATGCGAATGCAGAAAAGTATTCCCGTATTAGAAGGTGGGCGCCTAACAGAAATTAAATTGCCATTCCATTCTTCAGGCGGGCACCTGACTCCAACAACAAACTTCGAAAAAATGCAGAAAAGTATTCCCGTATTAGGAGGTGGGCACCTAACTGAAATTAAACGTGCAATGCAAAATGCAGAAAAGTATTCCCGTATTAGAAGGTGGGCGCCTAACAGAAATTAAATTGCCATTCCATTCTTCGGGCGGGCACCCCGACTTCAACAACAATTTCGAAAATAAATCGCCATTCCATTCTCCAGGCGGGCACCCTGACTTCAACAAAAAACTTCGAAAAATAAATCGCCATTCCATTCTTCGGGCGGGCACCCCGACTTCAGCAACAATTTAAAACTTCAATTAAAAACTTAAAATAAATCGCCATTCCATTCTCCAGGCGGGCACCCTGACTTCAACAACAAACTTTGAAAATAAATCGCCATTCCATTCTTCGGGCGGGCACCCCGATTTCAACAACAATTTGAAAAATAAATCGCCATTCCATTCTTCAGGCGGGCACCCTGATTTCAACAACAATTTTAAACTTCCACTAAAACTTAAAGTAAAATGCCATTCCATTCTCCAGGCGGGCACCCTGACTTCAGCAAAAACTTAAAATAAATCGCCATACCATTCTTCGGGCGGGCACCCCGATTTCAACAATGATTTAAAACTTCCACTAAAACTTAAAGTAAAATGCCATTCCATTCTCCAGGCGGGCACCCTGATTTCAACAACAAACTTTAAAAATAAATCGCCATACCATTCTTCGGGCGGGCACCCCGATTTCAACAATGATTTAAAACTTCCACTAAAACTTAAAGTAAAATGCCATACCATTCTCCAGGCGGGCACCCTGATTTCAACAACAATTTTAAACTTCCACTAAAACTTAAAGTAAAATGCCATTCCATTCTCCAGGCGGGCACCCTGACTTCAGCAAAAACTTAAAATAAATCGCCATACCAATCTTCGGGCGGGCACCCCGATTTCAACAATGATTTAAAACTTCCACTAAAACTTAAAGTAAAATGCCATTCCCTTCTCCAGGCGGGTACCCTGATTTCAACAACAAACTTTAAAAATAAATTGCCATACCATTCTTCGGGCGGGCACCCCGATTTCAACAACAAACTTTAAAAATAAATTGACATACCATTCTTCGGGCGGGCACCCCGATTTCAACAACAATTTTAAACTTCCTCTTTTTGGTATTTTCTTTTACCAATTGTCTCTCATCTGTGAATTTTTCCACTTATCGTCAAACTTTCCTCTTTTTTGGGTGTTTCCTAGTTTTCCACATGGGTCACATTCGTTTTAAAGTGAATAATAACACTTTGTTCCTGCATGCATCATGAAACAAAATTTATTAGATATAAACTGCTGGCATCTGCCGTCCCTGCCTCTTATTGCTTTCCTTTTTTTTTTTTCTGCTTTTCTCCTGCTATGTGGATTTTCAGCTGCCTATCTCTTGCGAACTCTTTTTTTTTTTTTTGTATTTTTCCACTTTTTCCATTTTTGTTTTGTTTTCTTTTCCTTTGGCCATGTTTGCCAAGCTTCCTTATTTCCTTCCCAACTCTTCCTTTCTGATCCAGTGTTGTTTCAATTTTCATTATCAGGAGCTGGTAGTTAGAACTTATCTGGGTATTTGCTGGCTGATTCCGCTGACCATGCCATGTATTTAAACTCTGACCCGGTTCGCTCCAATCATTATTCTGTCTCCAAATTGTTTTCAACCCAAACCGATACTATTTTTTGTTGCTTTTCTCTTTTCTGGTAGTCCTCACGACCGTCTTACGGTGCCTCGAAAGGTTTTCACCAATAAGACTCTCTCATTTATTCTCTCAACCTCACAATCATCTCACAGTACCGATTAAGGTTTTCACTGATAAGACTCTCTCATTTATTCTCTCAACCTCACAATCATCTCACAGTGCCGATTAAGGTTTTCACTGATGAGACTATCTCATTTTATTTCTCTCAACCTCACAATCGCCTCACAGTGCCGGCTAAGGTTTTCACTGATGAGACTCTCTCATTTTTTTATTTTTCATTTTTCCTTTTTGTATTTCGTTTTCCGTACCACGGGTATTATCCGATGCTTCGCTCCTCCTTCGTTGTATTAGTTATCATTTCAGAATTGATCAGAAGGTCTTTCTTTGGACTATAACGTGGCTTTTGGACGGGTTAAGAAAGAAAGATATAAAGGCTCAAAATTTCAACGAGGGTTAAAAATATTTACAACTCTCGGAATTATTAAAACATAACTTCTGCCCCAGTTTCAATATGTGGGGAATTTTTTTTTTGGATTTTTCCTTTGTTGTGACTGAACCTCAGAGAGGCTGCCTACGTACCCTTTCGGGATCAAGTCAGACGTAGTTCATCCAACTTCATTAGTTAGATGGATTTCTTTTTGACTTTTTCCCGATTTTTTTGTCTTTTTTTTTCATCATTTTTTTTCATTTTCATTTTTTCATTTTTTTTCATTTTTCCATCATTTCATTTTTTATTCTGACAATTTCGATCTTATTGCACTAGAGCGATTCGAGAGAGGGATATGAAAGAATTCATTCATTAAGGCTCAGAGGGGTTAACAATGGATAAAGTGTTTGGATAGAGAATAAAATGCCTTCGTCATTTCAATTCCAAAATCACAACAAAATACGAAACACATAATTGAAAAGGAATCATATATAGTATCTTTTGACCGTATCTGAATTGATAGCAGTCTCTACGCACTTTCCTTCAATATATGTTAAATATAATGCCCCATTGGACAACACCCGCGATACTACAAATGGTCCCTGCCAATTTGGCGCAAATTTGCCCTTTGCCTCGGCCCAATACGGTAAGATACGCATCGCAACCAAAATGAGCCTATGCCTATTGGAAGGTGTTGGCTCTATCGGACCAATAACATCTATGCCCCTGTTTCAAAGCAAAGAAAAATATGTTAGTTTAAATGCGGTGATTGGTTGTGGCCTTGAACTTTGATGGCGACTGCTTTCCACTCGAGTGCCTTGCCTGTTCACCGACTATCCATTTTTACTTCTTCTTTGTTCAAAATCCACCTCTCTTTAGGTATGTATATTGTTCCTTTCTTGACGGATCCCACAAACTTCGATCTCGATTCCTTTGATGACTCCACTTGACAACCTTGGGTGTTTCTTGACTGACTCTTAGAAGATATACCCCCTCTCTGTTCGAACCCCGTACTTCCATTTGCTATATTTTCCCTGAGTTGGCACCTTGCCGACCCTTGTGTCTTGCATGATCCTCGTTGCACATGTTGCTCTTGTGGGCTTAAATCACTGGCCTTGTCATTCCCTGACCTGCGACAATTGTCGTGTTGGCTAAATCCCATCTTGTGCAATTGGAAAGCTTGGTGGCAAATTTTGAAATCATTTCTATACTTGTTATGACCTGAGTGACTCGATAAGAAGGAGGGTAAAACAAAGTGTGAAGAATAAAGAGAAAGGAAAATACAATTCCTAACAAGAAACCTACAGACGAATGACCTAACGGATTTTGAATACCGACTCTAGCGACCTTGACATGCACTTTTGGCCTTCTCCGTATAGCAAAGTTGATGTTCGACTCTTGTTGCAAAGTTCTGCTGTGAAACCGGTCTTCAATACTTCATTTCTTTGATCTGATCCTTAGTCGACTTGCAGCGCCCGTAGGGTTTTCGCCAACAAGCCTCTCTCATTTGATCTTTCTTTCTCTCGACTCACCGTCGCCTTACGGTGCCCGTGCGGGTTTTCACCGATAAGACTCTCTCATTTTGACTTCTCTCATCTTGGAGTCTCGTGGTGGTTTGAGTTCTTCACTCTCCTGGAGTGTTGCCCCTGATGTGATTGACCTTTGTTCGCTTGACTCGGTATTTCTTGAAGATTGATCGGAAGGTCTTCCTTTGGACTGTAATGCAGGCTTTTGGATGGGATTAAGAAAAAAGGATATAAAGGCTCAAAATATTGTGGGTTAAAGATTACAACTTTCGGAATCTTATTTATTCAACAACCATAACTTCTGCCCCAGTTTCCTTCTTGGGGGATTTTTTTTTTTGATTTTTCCTTTATTGTGACTGAACCTCAGAGAGGCTGCCTACGTACCCTTTCGGGATCAAGTCAGACGTAGTTCAGACTACGTCCGTATTCATTGTTGCATCTTGACTTCTCCCGATTTTTCTTTTTCTTTTCTTTTTCTTTTCTTTTCTTTTTTTTTTTCTTTTCTTTTGTTTTTCGCTCAATCCTCAATTTTTGTTATTGATTTCGAAAGAGGGATATGAAAGAAAATATAATATGGCTCAAAGGGGTAGCAATGGACGAAGTGTTTGGATAGCCGAACGAAATGCCTTCGTCATTCCAATCTTCAAAACCTACCAAGTACAAACTACACGGTCAAACACCTTTGATTGATTCACATTTTTGCCTTTTTTATTTGACGATTCTCAATGCCATTGGGCAACAATCTCGATACCACGAATGGTTCCTTTAGCCTTGGGGTACTTTTGCTTTTGGTTTGAAGCATGATGTATTTCCAAGGCATTTATGTTATGTTTTCCCCCGGTATTCACTTGATTCCGGCTTCACAGTATTTCAATATCTCTTCCGAGTATCATTACATCTTCAACATTGTTTCATTGACTTTTAAAAACCAGGCTTAGAATTATGTGCATGTCATGTTGCTAAAGTCAGTATGAGAAGAAATGCAAAGTGATCAGAAATGGAATGATGGGAAAGAAAGAGTTGTATTAAACCGATGGGTTGAAACAACAAGATGAACAACAAAATGAACAAACTAGACTAGACTTACAAACCTAGACAGCACTAAACAAAGCAAAGATAGAAAGATAAAAGGATTTTGACTCTCAAGACAACGTCCGGATTACAACCCTGAAATAACCCGGTCAACAGAGATGACAACAAAATAAGCCACCAAAAAACTCTACTTTGGATAAACCCCAAGTGAAGCATATTTCCAATTACCAAGCACAATATCTTTAGCCACTGCCTTCTGCATCAACCATACGGGTGTCGACTATATCCGGATTTTGTACGGCAATGTAGCCTGCATTGATAAGCTCCCTGAATTGCCTTTTTTAGCTTCCAACATTTTTCTGTGTCATGCCCCGGGGCGCCTGAGCAATATGCGCACATTTAAGAAAGATCACACCTCTTTGACCAATGATTTGGCATTTTTATCTGAATTGGTCTCAACATGCCCAGTTGCTTCAACTTGTGGAACAAACTGGCATACGATTCTCCCAAAGGGGTAAGAGACTTTTCTCGTTTTAGTAGCCTCTCATTTCTAAAGGTCTGATTTGGCCTAAAACCTGACCCGTGGGGTTTCTGGTATGCTCGTGGGGGGAAGTAAGGGCCAGGAGAATTACAAGGATATCCATGGGTTCGATATAGAGGGCCTTTAGCAAAGACGACCACTGGACCTTGTCGTTGGGGAGGTTCAACCTGCGGGCTCTGTTTGGGGTCCCGATGAACAACCTCGGAGGGGTAATGTTGGGCAACATGAGCTTCGGGTGGGTGTTTATCGTCGGGAACGGTGGATGTGATTGGAGCGCATTCCTGGGAGAAAATAGATGGATACCGAATGATGGAGCTCTTGGGGTGGCTGGAAAGGCTGCGATAGGCAGGTATATTTGGCTTTGGGTTCAGTGTAAGGACAGAGTCCATGAAACTAGGTGGTGGCGGAGGTAGTGATTTTCCGTCCATCCACGCCCGATACATTTCATCCACGTGTTGTCTCAACATTTTGACTTCTTCAACTAACATGTGATTCCGTTCAACCAACTGTTGTCGGGTGCCGGTACCAACCCAATCAGCCTTGAGATTCTCTGCCATTGTCCTCTAACTTTGTGTTATAGGGAAGGGTTATCTTAGAACCACAACCAACCACCTTCCTGGAAACGGACACAACAAAATAAAGCCACCATGTCAGCATTAAGGTATCCCGCTTATTGATCACCTTCTTTTTTCTACTATTTTCTTTTCTCTTTTTCTTTTTGTGGTTTTTTTTTTCATTTTTCCTCTTTTTTTTCTTTTTGTAGTTTTTTCATTTTTTTTCTTCTTGGTTATGGATATGGTCGAATCCTATGTGGATTGCCTACGTATCATGACCCCGCATGAATCAGACCGAGCGTAGTTCTTGCAAATTAATACAAGAAATAAAGAGATGATTTTTTTTTTTTTTTTTTGCAAAATTTATTTAAGAAAGATAAACTTGAAATTTTTTTTTTTTTTTTTTTTTATCGTGTGGCTCGTGGGGCATCGTTCGGCACCGACACAGGCCAACACAAGACTAAGGAAGTTAAAAATGCAAAAATGTGGCTATTTTCAGCAAACCTCGGCCATGTAATAGCTTATTTGATAAAGTGGTTATTTTATAAAGTTGAGTAATGACTCAAACTTGATTTTTGCGGATACAACCTTTCGACATTTCCGCGAGGGAATATTTCAAGGCTATGTCCAAAATTATTTAAAAACGACTCAAAGTGGCTATTCTTGCAAAAACAGCCTTCCGACGTCCTTTTGAGGGACATTCGGCTTATTTTAAGCAAGAATAGCATCACCCGACTTATTTATAACAAAATCAAAAATTTGACATTTTTTGGTTATTTTTTGCAAACGGGGTGTGAACCCGAACTTGATTTTTGCGGCTATGGCCTTGCAACATTTCCACAAAGAATATTTCAAGGCTGTGCTCGCAAATTATTAAAAATGATTCAAAGTGGCTATTTTTGCAAAAACATCCTTCCGGCGTCCTTTCGGAACATTCAGCTATTTACAAAAACGTCACTTTGATTTTATTGACAAAATTAAACACACATTTTTTTGATTTTTTTTAAAAGGGGTGGTTGGACCCGATGAGGGTTGCCTACGTATCCCGCCTAATGGCGAGAATCAAACCTGCGTAGTTCGGTCAGATTAATCGACCAATTTATTTCAACAAAAGTGTTCTACCTATTTTTCAAATTTTCAAATTTTCCATGTACCTATTTTCTACAAATCATTATTTTCCTCTCTCTCTTTTTTTCCTTTTTCAACAATTTTTCCAATCTCGGGATTTTCGCCGGTCCGCATAACGATCAAGGACAATAAAATGCAACACATAGCATGCTCGGTCTTTTCAATACGGGTCACCTGTCCTAGACGGACCCAACCCCTGTGTTGAGTCCCTAAGTCAAATATGATGCAAATAATCGTCCTAGACCTATGTTCAAAATCTTACGGTTTCATGAATTGCTAGACCGTGTACCCGAGCGGACAACTCGAATCGAGGAGGGGGCTACGTACCGTTGACCCGCGGAGTCAATCGGCTTTGTAACTTATCCGGCCTCTGTTTTCTTAGTTTAAGGTGACTTTAACGGAAAGGGGAATCTCAACCAGTAAGCACATCCCCGAGGGAGAAGAGAGAAGGGTTTTCGGCACAGTTTTATATACAGTTCACATAATATCAAAGCGATAAAGCACATAGCATGTTATTCAAATCACATAATGAAGTCAAACAAAAAAAAACGCGAACGGCAGTTCTAAGGAGCTCGAGTTCTTAAACCCTGAAATCGAAATTCAGGGTTGGGTCCCCAGCAGAGGCTGTCACACCTCCCTTTTTACTACCCCACATACTTAAATGCATATAAATACACTCGTAGGGTATACCCCGACGCTCAAATACCCGAAACGGATAAAATAACGTAAGGGAAGGAGTTTTTCCATTTAAAGGACAATCGGTTCGGGATTTTAATAGAGATTAGTCAGAGTCGCCACTTGGGAATGACAATGGTGTCCCAAGTCACCGGTTAATTCCGAATCCGAGGAATTTTGACTCTTATAAATGTCTGCGAAGCAGAGATCCGGATAAGGAACTCCGTTAACCCGGGAGAAGGTGTTAGGCACTCCCGGATTCCGTGGTTTTAGCACGGTCGCTCCACTGTCGTTCTTGACTTTTGTTTGACTCAATTATAGGTTTTAACAACATAATGTGCTTTTTACATAAATATTACTTTTTAAGAATTTGCGACATTGCGGAAACACGCCTCGAGTCATACCGCAACCAGTACGCCTATGACTTTCGGTATATTTCGGCTTTGCCGAGATTTGGATTTGAGTCGCACCAAGTGCACACTCGTTCAATGGAAAATATATATTAAAATCGTACCCTAAAATAGTCTATCGTCTTTATTAACTTTGGGAAAGACCGTGAAATTCGCTAAACGGTCTTCCCGAGTCTATGCTTTTTATAACTATTTTATTTGAGGGCCCCGCAATTGTGTAATTTTATTTGGCGAGGCTCGTCTCATTATTTATTTTAAAGGTCATACCTAAAGTGACTAAATTTCTATTGTTTTGTTTTTGTATATAAAGGAAAGAAAATCCTAATTAATTGTTATTAAGAAAACTACCTTAGTCTATCAATTCAAGCATTAATGGGCTTAAGACAAGTCCAAACATAAGATCAGGAGAGGCAATAGTTAACAAAGGAACAAAATTAGCTATGTATTTACAGTGAAGTGTGAATCTGTCATTGCGCATTTGCGGCTCTTATTTGACTAAATTGAAATGAAGATACATCAAATACTTTATGAACGAATTGTTACAACTTGCCAAAGCTATTATAAATTAATTTCTTAGCAAAACAGTGTAGTATCTGATTTTTATTATCGAGCAGTGAAGCGTGCTTTGTATGGATCACTATCTAAGCATTTTGATCCTCTCTTTGACATTTAACAACGAAACCATCACATTTGAAGTGCTCAATATACACCTGTTTCGAATCTATTCCTTTTGTTACTCCAGAACTTACATTGGAACCTTTAACTAATAACATAAATTCCAGAGATACCATTACACAGTTTCAACTATGCTATAAGCATACTAATTCAATGCATCTAACAAAAAAACTTCCTAATCCATATACTAGCAGAATTTAAAATAATTCAACTAGCTTAAAAGTCCAAACCTCAATTACAAATGTTAAGCAATCTAATATTCACAATAAACTTCTTGAATCAATATCAATACACAAACGAAAGCAGTAAGGTCAACAGAGATCTATAAGAGAAGGAATCAATCACTTCAATTTATTTCCATAAGCCTGAAGTTACAAATGTGTACCTGAAATCAAGGTAGACCCATTAGATCTAGTACATACAGCAGCAAAAATATGACTTATTCAGGCAGTGCAGCAGTAATTCCAGCAGTAAACAATCCAATGATTCAACAGCAACAATTTAGATCATCAGTCAAACCCAGGAGAGGACTTTAAGAATTTCCAGTTATTTCAAAAACCAAATCTCACTCGAAAACTGTTTCTCACTGATTTGTAACAGACTATCCTCTTGTTTTTGGTTTTTTGGAATGAATTTAAAGGCAAAATAGAAGAAAAATCAATCTGAAATGTTAATTTCAGATCTGGAATTTAACCAATATTTTTTGGATTTTTTTTAGGGTTCATATAGCTTAAATATACTAAGGAAGACTCTAAAATCATATTCAACCCCCATTATTGAAGCTGAAATTACCTATTTATAGGCCTAAAAGAGAAAAAATCTGAAAATTACTATTTCACTAAAACCCCTTCAATTTTTAGCTTGTTGCACAAGTTAGTGCAATTATTCTAGTGAAAACTACACTAAGACCCCTTCTAGAATAGTCTACCATGTTCCATTTCCCTTAGAATTCCTATTGTGCCCTCACTTGTTAAGGACAACTACTAATTCTACCTTTTTTATCCCCAAGCTGCCCTTAATGCTCTATATTTATAACAACTTTACCATTTCCTATTCCAATTGCACCATTTTCCTTCTAAACTTATTACAACTATACCAACTCCCTTTTCCCAATTCACCCCTATTTCTTAAGGCTAATTACATTCCTAAATTCTGTAATTTATCCCTATTTTAACCCATTTTCAGATTGTATTTATCAAATAGCCACAATTAAGTGACTATTACTCAATTAGCCAATTGGCACTAACTACTTTAAATTCAACTTAATTCAATTAATCAAAATCACATTTCTCCTATAACCAACCCTAAGCAATTTACAAATATAGCCACTTATGATTAATTATCCGATTAACAAGACTCGGGGGAACAATTAATAGATGGTGAGTCTTATTACTCGAGCTAACTAGTCGCAATTGATTCTATTTAGTAAAACAACTTAGGTTGCTATGAATTATGTGATTTTAACTATCGATCTAACTTGAATCTTAATTAGTCTAAGGACGAATTCACTAATCGAGCTTAATCAATAACTGCAGCTATAACCAATACATCCTAAGTGTTATTCAATAACATTCACTGAATTTAAACAAATTACCAAAACATTCTACTAATCAACAATTAATCGACTTGAATTTACTAAACAGGATCAAACAACCAGTAATACTAATCGACGGATCGACTAACCAGGATTATAACAAATCAGAAAAAATTAAAAAAAAAACATATCAAAAAGTCCAAAAACAGTTACTGCTACTTTTGAGTCGTGCAATTTGAAATGTGTATATTTTCTACAAACAGTTACTGCTATCATTCGACTACAAAGAAGTGCATAAAAATGCATTTATTAGACTGGTCCGAGAAACAGATTCATCTTAGGAAATTAACAGAATACACAAGTAAACAGATTTCGAAACAATCAAACATGCATAAAATTAAAGAAGAACTTAGCTTTAATGCCGTTTATTCCCTTTTCTTTTTTTTCTCAAATTCTTGATTATTCTTGAACAAACTCCGAGTCTTGAAGATTCGACAATTTTCTTTAGCAAATTGAGGCTCAGATGTATTGTAATGTCAAAGACAAGAGAGGCCAACCACGCCATGGCTGCAAAACACCAGTTGCATGTGTGAGAGAGAGGAGAGTCTCAATGACAGGCCATACCGGGTTGCCACGCCAAGGTAAGGGTCGGGTTATCTCCATTCCCAGATCAGTTAGCCCAGATAAAAAACAAATCATCACTGCCTCTTTAACAAGCTTTCAAAGCGTACGGAAACACACCGATGATCTGAAGGTCGTAGTATAGTTGTGCGACTACACCAAAATCCAATTGCAAGGCGGTTGTCCAAACAGAGGGTGCAAAAATGCAAAGAAACCCAGAAATGGAGGCGTTGCCTCTGATTTTTACCAACTCTTTAAGGGCGGCTGTTGGTTGTTGTTGGGGAGAAGAAGCAGAAGTGAGGTGGCCGACGGGTATGGAGATTGGGGTGTGATTCTGAGTGGCGGCGCCGCCATGGGGAGGGGTGGCGGCGCGGGAGATTTGGAGTGTTTTGGTGGTTTTTGAAGGTGACTAATAATGGGGAGTGATGAGGAAAAGGTGGGGAGCATTTTGGTGTTGGTTTGGCTAAGAAAAAACGCCGGCCGCCGCCACCCGCGGCGGAACCCTAGCGGCGACGGCGACTATAAAGAAGAAGGAGGCGGCGGTTTGAGAGAGAAGATATAGGGTCTTCGTGTGAATATGTTTAAGGATTTGTTATGTTAAGGTTTTTTGTCTGTTTTATGTCTTAGGGTTGTAATAAAGAATATTAACCGTAGGATTAGAATTATGGATGGTTGAGATTAAAAGAAAGAGGGGACCGGGTCTAGGTATTTTAATTGGGCTGGGCGGGTGGGTAATTGGGCTGGGGCGTTTTGGGTTGCTGGGGCGGCTGGGTGGGACGATTGGGCTAAGGTGTTTGGCCCAATTCCTTTGTTTCTCTTACTTTGTATTTTATTCCTAACTTGTATTTTTGTTATTTTAATGCATTTTTGATTTTTGATGATTTTTTTTTTATTTTTTATATTCTTCCTACTTTGTAATTATTATTAAGCACTAATTAGAAAACTAAACTAATTACCTCTTTTTGATAATTTTCAATTTAAAAGATAACTAATTTTTAATTTTTCCTTTAATTTGCTAGAAAAACGAATGAATTCCCTAAAGATGCAATTTTTTTGTATTTTCATTTATCACACGCAAATAACATGCAAACAACTAACACAAAATTCACACAAAATTTTAAAAATAAGGAAAAATCATTTATTTTGAATTTTATAGGAATAACTCATGTGTAGGGTAAAAATCACGAACTTGAAGTCATCCCTGATAGAGCAACCCCCAAGTATAAAGCTCTTCAAGGGGGGCTCCTGAGCCATTTCGAGAACGGCCACCTTGCCATCTACTGTCCGGTGGGAAGATGATAGAGCATGTTGTTGAGGCACTAACTTGGAAGTTTTTGCCTTTATAATCTGGAAAATATAGGTTTGAAGAAAAATATGAAGATTTGAAGTTGGTTTGAAGGTATGAAGGCCTGGGATGAAGATTCAAAGAAGAAGTAAAAAGATGAAGATAAAGATATGAAGGCGCAATGAACAATGTATGAAGATCTGAGAATTTAAAAGCCGCAAGAATGTTCGAATGTAAAGTTTAGAATGAGAAAGTGGAAGAAGTGAAGAATGTTGAAGCATTTATAGGGAAAAGGCCAGTCAATGTGTGACATTTCGCATTCGAAGACAGCCAGCCGATGATTGACACATGTCCGAAGTCAGAGCGACACGACTAATGAGACATTTTGATTTACCTGTCACCTCAGTTATAACTTATGAGAGAAGAAACTAGGGTTCATCTATTTTTTTCCCATCGTTCTGGCAAACCTACTCTCCAGAAAATAAGGGGACTATATGTATACGGGTAAAATCGGGGATAGAGCATACTGCGATTTCCCAGTGAAGAAAACAGAAGAAGGGCACAAACGCATGCGACTGAAATCGAGGTCGGGAGTCTTTCGTATCGAGACCCATGAAAGAAGAACGATGTGTTCATCACCAGGTATGATAAAGCAACGCTACCCAAAACCAAAATGAGTTCTAAAACCTTGGGAAACGTGGTAAATAGTTATACACGACGGATAAAGGGCCATTATATTCGTACCCGATCGGGTACCACGGCGCGGATCTCGCTCGACATTGGTTACAGATCCATAACTAACGGGAAAGGAAGATTTTTTGCCTGGCTTGTACTAGGAATAAAACTCTCCTGCTATATAAAGGGGAAGTTCTTTCTTTTGATAAACACATTGTAACACATAAATCACGGCAATACAAATTCATTTCTCACCTCTCTAGCAATTGTAGAATCTCTTACTTAATCGTTTGTTCTTCCTCCGATTTGGGTTCGAATCAAGGGTCCGATCGAGGGTAAAACTAATCTTCAATCTAAACTCGAGATAGCCCTTATATTACTACTGGTTTGAGCATTCATTTTATTTTTAACTTGTATATCTAATATTCTTGACTATTTGTGTTAAATTATTCTGCATATCCTTTGAATCGCATACAAATTTAATTGTTATCCGATTTTAGGGTAAACATATTCTATTAATTTTTGGGTGTATACGTGATCCCAAAACTTTTTCTTTAGGATTTGGCATCTTTTATATTTATCAAGGGGTTCTATAAACGCCAAGTATATTGTTGCGTTTAAATGTCACTTTTGCATAAATATATAAAGCTCTTTATAGTTAAAACTGGGCATGATAGCAACCCATTTTCATGCACATGGGACAAGTAGAGTTAATAAGGTTGAGAAAAGGACCCGTGGTCTTTAAAATCATTAGGTCCTCGTCTAGTCTTTAATTCATTGTAGTAAAGACTTGACATCGAAGCATTAATTATTTCACCAACCTCCATCTCTCTTTACTATACAACAAAGTGTGGTAGTGAATGCTTTCTTTCGGTACCTTTTCTGATTATTCAAGAAAGGGATAAGACCCACCCCACCTATAAATTATTACCCTCGAGAAAAGTTGCATGTTGAGAATTTTGTAATTCAAAATTAATACTTGAAAATTCTCCATTTAAATATTAGGCTTTTGTTTGCGGCACCTGTGACATACACCTTAACTAAAAGCCGCGGGGCGGTATGCTTAATTTGTGTAAAAAGAAATCAAATGTCTTAAGATGGCGACCAGACCAAAAATTCAAGAAATGCCACTGAATGGTGGCCTACTTTGATGTTTTCATTTCATCACAAATTCATGTGGGGCTTAAAGAGGCTTCTGCTATAAAAATACAAAGAATGTATTTTTGAGCTTTGTATGGACAACAACATCAAATAAACACAAGACAATTCAGAGACAGAAGTTGGATGTCTCAATACTACATAAAGACAATGCCCCCAAACTGGAGCTGGTGAAGAGGAATCCAGTTATTTAAATAACAACATATAAAAGATTTAACAAATGAGATAGATATTTGGATATGGTAAATAACAACAGGATAATGACCTTCTCCAAATGTATTTCCTGTCTTTTAAGAAAACTAACTGAATTCCTCTTCACCACAAAACTCATTCTCTATAATCTTGTTTTCCACAAACACCTTATAATATTACTCTATCTCCTCTGGACTTTCTGATGGATATCGGATTAACTCCAAAATTTTGATCACTTCTTCCATATCTGGTCGATTTGATGGAACTTGAGATGCACATATTAAACCAAGTTTCACAACTGGAATTGCCTCTTCAACGGGGAAATGACCTTGGAGACGTTGGTCAATGCACTCTTCTATCCTGCCTTCTTCCAATGCCCCTCGCACCATGTCACATAATACAAGCACATCGTCTTCCATGTACTCCACGGGTCTTTTTCCCGTCACCACCTCAAGAGTCAAGATACCAAATCCATAGACATCACATTTCTCAGTTATCTTTACTGTTTGGCATGCAAATTCAGGAGCCATGTATCCAAGTGCACTCTGAATCTTGCTGCTCAAGATGTAACGATCCAAGACAGGTAATAAACGAGCCAAGCCAAAATCTCCGACTTTGGCATTGGCAGAAGCATTGTCTATAAGGACATTGGTTGACTTCATATTGTAGTGAATAATGCTCAGCTGATGCAGATAGGCTAAGCCCTTGGCGGTATCAAGAATAATGCTGAATCGTTGCTGCCAAGAGAGACAGCTTTTAGAGCTTTCCTCATGGAGTAATTTGTACAAGCTTCCACCAGATACATATTCATTAATCAGGAGTTGAAGAGAAGGAGTCCAATAATAACCTTCAAGTGCCACTAGGTTCTGGTGTCTGATGCTTCCGAGACTTTTCATTTCACTCTCAAAATCTTCTTGTGACTTGATCAAACTCGTAATGTTGAGCTTCTTGATGGCAACAGAACGTCCATCTCCGAGTTCTGTCTTGTAAACGGCTCCAAAACCACCACGTCCAAGTTCGTTACCTTTGTTGAGCAGCGCTTGAGTTCCAGCAACAAAATCTGCATCACCAGAGAACATAACAAGTTTGCCGAGGTTGGCTTCTGTACCATGTGAATGGCTATAGTCATCGCCACCAGATAAGGTGAAAGTTGCAGCAGAGAGTGCCATAGAAGAGCGTACATGTAGATTGAGAATACTGACAACCACTACTCCAAGAGCTATGAAAACTGCCGCTCCGATGGCAATGAGAGAAGATATACTGAGCATGATTCTCTTACGACCAAGCGAATTAACAGAACCATGACTCGAGTCAGATGAATTGGGGTTTAGTACAAGAGGCTTGGGATGGACCGCAGGGCAAGAGTGGTTGAGAACAGAACCACAAAGGGATGGATTACCAACAACAGATGAGGGAGAAATGGTGTTGAAAAAGCCACCTACTGGAAGTTCACCTTTGAGATGGTTGTGGGATACATTAAATGTGATAAGGTGGGAAAGATTGGTTAGTTCTTTAGGCAAGCTCCCGGAAATTTGGTTAAAAGAGAAATCCACTACCTCAAGAATGGTCAACTTAGCAATCTCTGGAGGGATAGGGCCAGTGAGGTTGTTGTGTGACAGGTCCCTACAGAATCAAAAATGCACAACAGGTGACTCGTAGAATCAAACAGCCATAACAATTGCGAACAACATGAAAGAATAAAACATGATCGAAAAAGCTAAAAACAACCTTACTTGATGTAACAGTAGGTAAGAATACAAAAAAAACATACATTTAAGAGAATATGAGATGGAAGTGGATAGAAACTTACAACGAAGTTAGGGCGGAGCAATTTGCTATATCGGCAGGAATTGTACCACTCAGATGATTTTCTCTCAACTTCAGTTCCAGCAATGAAACAGCACTCCCAATTTCATGAGGAATGCTTCCATTAAGTTGATTGTGACTTAAATCAAGAACTCGGGTTGCATTTAGTTTACCTACAGCTTCTGGGATAATACCTGTCAAAAAGTTCCGGGAAATATTCATGACCTGCAAGCTATTGATGTTCCAAATGGCAGACGGTATTTCACCAGATAATGCATTGGAGGACAAATCCAAAACTTGAAGGCTTTTATAGGAAGTAGCTATGGACGTTGGCGGATAATCTATACTTCCGGTAAACCTATTCCCGGAAAGGGAAATGCTCTTTAGTCCCAATTTGAAGGCCCAAGAAGGAAGATTACCAGTCAAGAAGTTGTGCCCAATGTCCAAAATTACAAGGTTAATGCACTTCATCAAGGACCGAGGCAAGCTTCCAATAAACTGATTATTCGACAAATTCAGTTCCGCTAGCAATGGAAGATCTCCCATAGAGCTTGGTATCCTACCAGAAAGATTATTTGCAGAAAGATCCAAAACTTGCAGGCTTTTCATTTCAGCTATCCAATCTGGAATCTCCCCATTGAATGAATTTGATCTTAAATCCAAAGTGGTACATAAACCAAGTCTTCTCATAGATTCAGGAAGGCCTCCACTAAGCAAATTCTCACTGAGATCAATAGACTTAAGCTGCACACAGTTCCCAATATTTTCAGGCAACCAACCGGCGAACTTGTTTTTCTGCAAATTAATTGACCTCAAAGAATATAAACTCTCAATTGCTTTAGGAATCTCACCCTCCAATACATTATCAGAAACATCGAGGTATCGAAGAGAGCTCAGGGACCATAACCCTGAGGGCAATTCACCTGAAAGCCCGTTCGACGAAAAGTTAACCCTTTCTAGTGTTGAGCAAGAGGTTAAAGAATCAGGGATTTGGCCAGTGAGATTATTCTTGGCAAAGGAAACAACTTGTAGAGACCCACATTGTCTAAAAAAATCATCAGGAATTGACCCTGACAAATTGTTGTCACTCAAATCAATAACCCTCAAACTTGGTATTTGGGCAAGAATGGGATTAATATTGCCAGTAAAGTTATTGTTAGACAAAGATAAAACCCTCAAGAATTGTAATCTCAACAGGCTTCTCCCTATATGGCCAGAAAGAGAGAAACTGTCAAGCAGAATCTCAGAAACTCTATTGGAATAAGGATCACATTTTATACCAACCCAATTACAAGGAGTAGCATCATCTTCAGTCCAAGATGTAAGCTTTGATTTAGGGTCAGTGAATCCAGCTTTGAATACAATTAAACCCATTACATCATCATTAAATGCAGGGTCTAAACACTCCACAAGAAATGGAGTTAAGGATAAAACAGTTAATATATGCAGTAACATTTTCAAATAAAAATCTCCAACAACAACAACAGAAAAAACAACAGAACCAACAGTTGTGTTGTAATAAAATCAAGAAATGAAAAGGGTATTAAAGAAATGAAATGCAAATAGCATATGTAACAGAAAAAGAAACAAAATTCAGCAAACACAAAGCTTAAAGAAGAATGTTCAGTGAAATAGGTAAAGAGAAAAAAGAAACATTCTCACTGCTTGGAGATATAGAGAAGAAAAAGGGGTGCTTTATTAAGTTGTAAATTGTGCTGCAAGAATGTGACACCTTCACCACAAAGCAAAGAAACCACTAAAGAGAGAAACTTTTTGTTAGAAGGGGGATGACAGTTTTTAGAATAGAAGAAGAGGAGACTGATGGGGATATTAAAGAGTTTGTCAGTCAGTAGAGAGAGAGTGTGTGTCTGTGTGTGTGAGAGAGAGAGAAGCTTAATTCTGCAGTTGCTGAGTAAACTCTTTTATTTGATGTGTTTGCATTGGGAGGAAGAGAGAATTAAAAGCTGGTGGATTCAATGATTTTGTTTAGTCAAATTTGAAATGTTGCTTTGTTTAATGAAGTGGTAGTAGTAAAGTGTAAAGTGGTGGTTTTTTTTTTTTTTGGTAGAGTGAAGAGATTTGGGAGTATAGACTATAGAGAGAGTGTAACGGCGAAAAAGCAGCAGTTGTCTGTGCTGAGTGGCCTTTATTATGCCGCACTACTTTTCCTGTTTCTGCTTGCTAAAATTCTTCTCATTTACTTTGCCGCTTCCAACCAATAGAATGTGAGTTTGAGTCTCCCCAACTTAAAAGTTTTTGGAGAGAAAAATATTGAGGGTCTATCTAGAAACAATTTTTCTATTCCAGAGTAAGGTAAAATTTGCGTACACACTATCCTCCTCAAACTTTACTAAATAAGATTATATTGAATTATTATTAGTATTTACTTCACCACTTCAAGTTTTTTAATAACTTGAGTATTTACCGTTTGAGTAACTCTCTCTTGCCATTAGTTTAGCTTTAACTTTGCGGTTAGTATTTTTAATTTTTTTTTGTTTTGCACCCGATGTTTGGCTTTAGATTATACATGATTAATTTAAATTCGCATCGAAAGTCCCATTTTAAAAGATAAAACCTCCTATCAAAAGCGATCTTTTTTCAAAGCTCTAACATGAGATGAGAACTTTGAGTAAGATAAAAGAATACTTATCATATCAAAAAGGGAAGGAAAAGGAAAATGGAAGGGGCACAATGAAAATTCAACTTTCATTTGTCGTGTGAAATATCTCACAATTACTACTAAACTATGAGTCTATTAAGTTTTGGGGCTTGACAATGTAGTCTTGTGTGACTTTTTTTTATCCTATTCGGTTTCGATTTAGCTTTCTTTTAATTGCTATATTTTACTTTTAAGAAAGATAGACAAATATTATGTATAATATAAATAAGAAAATTTGATTTTCTTGTTTCCATGTATTCTCTAACTATGAGAATCAAGCTTTACCCTTAACGTAAGCCATTAGTATTATTTGCTGTATTTTCCTTTTCTTCTTCTAACTTTGTACATCTAAACGTATACTAGGTCTGAAACCAAGTTACGGTAGATTAGCGACCAATCTAAGTAATCAAACTATAATAAATTTTCTATATAGAAATTCATATAATCAATAATAATAATAATAATAATAATAATAATAATAATAATAATAATAATAATAATAATAATAATAAACAGTTATTGCTGCATTTATTACTTCTAACACGGATTATAACAAAATGCATAAAAAGTGTAATTATATTTACATCTAAATGTAAATCCCTCTTTACTAGTTGATTTATTAGTCTGTGATTTAGGTGAACATTTAAGATGTTTGTTTATAATGGTTCTGATATTAGCCTGGACTAAGGCATGACAGTGGTTTCTCATTTTTATTTAAAATTTTTTTATGTGTGTACATGACCGCACATTCACGAAATTTGTCAAAGATCTAGAGGGGTTTAGATTTTTGATATTTTAATTAGTTGTGCAATCGAACGTGAGAATATTTTTTTCTCAAAACCCACTAGCTCCTTTAACCACCTAGCGTGGAGTACCAAGTTTTAATTACGTTTTCGGCTGAATTTACTAGCTTCATCGTATCTGTATGTATGTTTAAAGAAGCTCCACCTATATTAACCACTAGTACTACTGTTGCAAACTCACTACTCCTTCCTTCCGGCCCAAAATAAGTAATTTTTTAGATTTCAAGAATAAATTAGTTATTTTTTGCCTATATTATCCTTGGAGTAAATAGTATTGGAATATGTGTTAGGGGTGTTTATGTTAGATAGTAAAGATTAATATGATCTATTTCATTGCCAATTAATATTAATAGGTGGATTTCTTAATATGTGTGAAAATATTCAGAAAATTACTTATTTTAAATGGGAGTGAGTAATTTTCTTTTGCTGGTGCAAACATAGTTTACGGTCAAAGACTCAAAGTGGAATCTTTGGCATTAAAGATCTCAAAATTGAAACTATTACTACTTGGTTACTATGAGGAATGAAATCTGACATAACCTCTCTATAAAATTTATTTAGGTGCATACTTTTTTTTTATTTAGCCCGATTATCAAGAGAAGAGGTAAAAATTTAAGCAAAGTAAACAATATTTAGGGATAGTCCTCAAGTTAGAATTCGACACGTAAGTATTTTAGATGTATAGAATGTTAATCGGTGACGAAATTAAAAATTTTATTAAGGAAATCCAAAATATAAATAAGTAACGCATGAAGAAGTCAAAGGAATTTGTCATCTAGTATATACACAAGAAATAATTTTGAAAGAAAATTCAGATTCCTAGTTCTGCCTCAAATGTTAAGTACCATAAATTTGGTTGCAAAATACTAGCCATAATAATTCTTGCTTGTTTTGTGGTTTTGGGATCACGATCACTTTCATTTAGATGAGATCTTGATTTCATTTTTTTAAATTAATGTAATAATTTTTGATTTCGCGGGATAGGGATGGGTCGAGGGGAGGGTTTCCGATAGGTTAATACCTTTGTGAGTACTCATAGAATTACTATTGTATTTTGTTCATGTTGTTGCTTTGTTTACTTTGCTCTTTTATATGTCAGTTTTTTGGGGTTTACTCTGGAGTCACTAATTCTTTTTCTTTTTGTTTTGTTTTTGTTTTTTTTCCTTTTGTCGGGTAGGGATAAGGTCTGCGTACATATTACCTTCCCCAAACCCCACCTTATGAGACTATACTGGGTAGCTGTTATTATTGTTGTTAAATTAATGATCGTCAATTAATCATGCATTTCTTTTATAAAAAATAGGGTATGGATGTTGCTCAATATGTACATGAAGGTGCTAAAAACAGAAAAAGAGAAGGAAAATTCTATAATATCTCATTGGAAAATGGATAGAATCAGCTCCAAAAACGATAGAGTAGGAATGAAAATCGAGAACTCTTTTATGAATTGCACTCCATTTAAGCTACGCCAAAGGCTAAGTTTGTTTGACTAACAATATACCTATCTTTGAAAAGTATAACATCTCGACAAAACAACAAATATAATTATTTCCTCCTGTCTTGCTCGGAATTTTTTACAAAAATTAAAAAATTTATTTTTTAATATTGATTAATAATAAAATTGATCATATTAATTTTTATTATATTATATAAATACTCCTAACACATACTTCAATATTATTTACTCAAGACCAATATAGAAAAAAAATAAGTAATTTATTTTAAAAATTCAAAAAAATTACTTATTTTAGACCACAAAAAAAAGTAAAAAAATCACTTATTTTGGGTCGGAGGGAGTATTGTTTTGTTTGGATTATGCAGCGTTGCTTTTGTTCCCATTCGCTCTTTCTTGTCACTTGTTTGTAAATGAATAATGCCAAAGAAAACTAAATAAACAAAGAAAGAAAATAACAAAAAAAATCTTACTTCACATAGTTAATAACGATTAAAAGTACTAAAAAATATTACAATATAGTCAAGTCACGTTAATACACTTTGACCGCCAGAGAAAAAGTTTTCGAAAACTTTTAACCACATGAAGATGAATGAAAAAAGTTAAAATTCCTCTTTATAAGTTAAATTTTTACTACTAATATTGGGATAAAAAACAGATATGGCAGGAATTAAAAGATTGAGCGTAATAGCCGACAAAAGAGAAAAGAAGAAAGAAACAAAATAGGGCAGTGAAAATGGTTGATAGATGAGCCAATTTTCTCCTTTTCAGATAAGAAAAAGAGTGAACAAAACATAAAAAGGTGGACTCAAAATAAAAATGCAACTCTTAACTGACCATTTTTGTCCTAAACAGACTATTCTTCAGATTAGTTGGAGCAGTGACGTTGCCCCAATTTAGTAGTATAATAATAGTACTCTAATTAATGTCATTAATTGACTTTACCCTAAAGGTTAATAGTTTAATGATTTGGGTTTATTTGATTATTTTAATCGAAGTTTTAAAACTATACTCCTTTGTCTCTTAAGCAGAGGGATTTCAGTTCTCGGGGATTGGCTTTATGGAGTGTTGTGGCAATGGCGTGAATGGCGCGCTGTCTTTGATTAGTACTAGTAAAAGACACCGCAATTCAATAAACGAATGTATTAATTACTCGATAAATACTTATTCGCATAAAGTGAAAATACATACTATTATTTAGGGGAATTACATCCCTTGTCATTTGGTCCAATAACCAATAAGAAAATGGCACATGTTTGAAGCTTTACCCAGTATAGCCCAGGTTGTATATAACCTGAAAATTACTTTTTACTAGTTAGCCCATTTTTCTTCATTCCCCTCTTTTTCCTTCGTTCCACTTACATCGCTTGTCACTCCCCTTTTTTCTTTGTTCTAGTTAGCCAACATTCTTCTTCTCCTTCCCAAGTCAGCCATTATACCATAAAATTTATCTACTATTATTATTCTCCTTCAATTCTTTTCCATATTCCAATGGTTAATTAAGGATTTGAAAAATTAAAGTCACCATTACAGGTGCTTTGAAGATTCGATTATAGAAATTGAGTTTTTCAATTTGTTAGTTGTTTGGAATGGGTGTTGTCTCAATTGATTGGAATCATCAAGATGAGTTCAAAACTTAAATTTCAAGTGATTTGGAGTATATTTAGGGTATATTTGAGTTAAATTTTAGAAATTGAGTTTTTAGATATGTTAGTTGTTTGGAATGAGTGTTGTCTCAATTGATTGGAATCATCAAAGATAAGTTCAAAACTGAAATTTCAAGTGATTTGGAGTAGCTTTAGGCTATATTTGAGTTATATTTCAGAGGATGAAGAAGAATAAGAAAAAGAACACGCTGTTAGGATTCATTTGTATAATAATATTTAATATTGTATAAATAGTATATAACAGTGTATAAATACAACTTATCCACTATTATATCCAAGGCTGATAAATTATTTACAGGTATTTGATTTCTCGCATTCTCTTCTTCTTCTCCTCATTCTTCTTATACACTTATATACATAGAGTGTCAAAAATATTTTCACCCTGTGATTATACATTTTTATACGCTTTTATACAACTATTTACATATTGTACCTCTTTGTATAAAAGTGTATAACATTCTATAAAAGTGTATAAGCACTGCTAATGAAATTTTTGTACGATTTTCACTTGTAATTCTTGTATAAAACTAGTCCAAATATCCAGCAAATAACTTCAAACTTTGTATACGGCCTACTTAGACTATTTCTAATAAGTTCAAACAATACCCAATCCAAATTTTTCACAAAATCATAATAGAAATTTAACAAGATTAGCATTAAAAGAGATGAGATTTTAGGTTTCTCGCGTCTGCTTTTGCGTTTTGCAGTTATGATAGGTATGTATAAACCTGAAGATATACAAAATTTGCAAAAAAAATAAAAAAAGAGAAGTATTGGTTATGGAAGAAGGCACGAATTAATGTTGACTGAATGGGGAACTAATTTTGCTTTTCAATTTTGTTTACATATGATTTTTTTATTAATTAAATCAAATATTTTGGGTGAAAAATGAGGAGAGAGCTACAATTGGGGTATGTAGGAATAAATGAGTTGTTATAATAAGAGTGAATAAAGAAATGATCTTATTGATATTTGGCTACACATTTGCAAACTTGTAACTGGCTAAAATAATGAAAGGCTAACTTATGAAGTGTATTATTATGTAATTATTTAACCAGATTTAAACAATAAAAACCCGTCTGGCTTAGCTGATTTAGAGTAGTTGATAAATCTTAGGTGCTGAAAAGCATTTTTAAGTGCTGAAACTGATTTAGAAAACAAGCAATTACGTGTTTGGATAAAAGTGATGAAATTAATAATATGCAGCTGAAGAACTGATGTATACGAAGAGTTTTATTTTAAAAAGAAGTATTTTAGGTCTATAATAATAAATATTTTGGTCAAACGTAAAGTGCTTATAAGCTGAAATTTGATAAGTTTGGGAAGACCAACTTATGACTTTTGGCTTATTTTTGGCTTATAAGTACTTAACTTATAAGTATTTTTAATTTTACCAAATAGATAAGCCAAAAAAATACTTATAAACCAGTTTGATCAGCTTATAAGCTTAGCTAAACACCCTCTAAATGTGTTTTTAAAAAGACAAATGTCATATATTACTTGATTTAGCATAAATATTGAATTTGAGAAACTTTTTATCTTTATGCCATTTTATCTTATAGACATAGGTAAAACCAACGTAGAGAGCAATTCTATCAAAAACTAGTGTGTTTTTGTAATATATAATTTTTTTAACTTTTTTTATATATATTGTTTGGCTCAAAAGTTAATCGTTACTTTATAAGCTTAAAACAATCGAAAGATAGAAAAGGGGGAAAATCGTAGCTAAATATAGTGAACCTAGATGTGAGATCAATGTAGTTGTGATGTAAAGATATTTGCGAAAATGAAGAACTTTCAGAACAGTTGTTTATCGCAGTTAAGAAAAAATAAAGAGAGAATGGGAAAGTTATATTATTAGATAATAACACTTGGTCTATTACAACAAGGAATTCCCTTTATATAAAAAGGGGCCTCCTTCTAAAATAATAATAAACAACCGTCGAGGCGTGTCGACGTCCTTTTAATGGGGACGCCAAAGTGTGAGTGACGTCGTTCGTATCCTTACGCCCAAATTATACCCTCGTTATAAGGGGCGCATGAGAGGAGCCATACCCTATCGATATGAGCTTGGGAAGGGCAGTATTTGATCCCACACATATATATTTATATAAATAGTTTTAAGAAAAAATAAACAATTTAGCAGAACTTGTCTCAAATCCCCTTTACGACTACATTATAAAGGACTAGGGGTTGTTCACCTTTGAAAAAAGTAGCTAAGTAATTCGCAGAGAGTCAAAGTAAAGGAGACGACACTCTATTATATAATTACATCATTCAATATTTACTGTTAATACTAAATATTTTAATAGTAAATGTATTTTTTTTTTACTAAAATACCAACGAAAATCTTGGTTCCTTTTGTTTGAACATATTCCATTTATTTTAGTTTACATATAAATCAAAGTAAACCAAGCTTTAAAAATCATGATTGTATTTGCTATTTTTTGAGGAGCTTAACTGACAGATGGTCATAGTTAGGGGTGGCAAATGGCGGGTTGGGATGAATTTGAGCGGGTCAAGATGGGTTAAATCAATAAATGGGTCACTGCCCAACCAAGACCAAAGTATACTTGGGCTAATATGGGCTGGGTCAAGATGAACTAAACAATGGGTCATAACCCAACTACCCAACTTGATTCATGTTTTAGAATCATGCTCATCTTGCATAAAAAAAGTTCTTTACCTTAAAATGTGTAAGTCGAAAAAAAAATTAGGGGTGGTTGGTTGGGGGGAGGGGAGTTACCTTAAAATGGCTTGAATACAATGTGCATCAAATGCATAAAAGCTATCAGGGAATTAGTCAGCCCAAATGACATAACCAGGAACTCGTAATGACTATACCGAGTCCTGAAGGCAGTCTTTGGGATATCTGGCTCCCGAAACTTCAGCTGATGATAACATGAGCGCAAATCAACTTTGGAAAAAACATGTGCACCCTGAAGCTGGTCAAACTGATCATCAATACGAGGTAAAGGATATCGGTTATTCACTGTAACTTTGATCAACTGGCGATAATCAATGCACATACGTATAGAATCATCCTTCTTCTTCACAAACAAGATAGGAGCACCCCATGGCAAAACACTAGGTCAAATGAAACCCTTACCCCAACAATTCCTGCAATTAATCCTTTAACTCCTTCAACTCAGGAGGAGCCATGCGGTACGGAGGAATGGAAATGGGCTGAGTGCCCGGTAGATCAATGCTAAAATCGATAACTCTATCGGGCGGTATACCCGGAAGATCAGTTGGAACACATCGGGGAAATTCGGTACCATTGGGACTGAATCAACAGAGGGGTGTCAACACTAACATCTCTCACATAAGCTAAATACCCGACACACCCCTTCTCAACCATGCGTTGAGCTTTAAGGAAATGAATAACTCTACTGGGAGTATGGTCTAAAGTATCACTCCACTTAATACGTGGAACACCTGGCATAGCCAGTGTCACGGTCTTGGTGTGACAATCAAGAATAGCATGATGGGGCGACAACCAGTCCATGCCCAGAATAATATCAAACTCAACCATACCAAGTAATAATAGATCTGCCCTGGTCTTAGAACCACGAATAGTAACCAAACACGGCCGGTAAACATGGTCCACAACAAGAGAATCTCCTACAGGAGTAGAAACATAAATGGGGAACTCAAAGAATCCCTAGGAACATCCAAATGCGAAGCAAAATAAGAGGACACATAGGAATAAATAGAGCCTAGATCGAAAGAACCGATGCCTCTCGCTGACAAACCAGAATAATACATGTGATGATAGAATCAGAGGCAACAACCTCAGTATGAGCAGGAATACAATAATATCTGGCCCGACCCCTCTCTCGAGGAATACAAAATAAGAGCACGAATGATGCCAAATTTTGCAGATAAGTCCCAAATGACATAACAAAGCTGTTCCAACTCTCAAAATCGCATTCTGACCCTGATATCATAAAATTCTACTATTGGTCAAACTTCTCAATCTTTCAAACTTCAAGTTTCCAACTTTCGCCGAAATGCTTCAAATTACCCTACGAACCTTCAAATCCTAATCCGAATGCATGCCTTAGTACAAAACACCATACGAAGCTTTGAAATTATCCAAAACCCATTCCGATGATGTTTACACAAAAGTTAAGTTTCGGTCAACTCTTACCGCTTAAGCTTCCAAAACTAGAATCCTTCTTCCGATTTGACTCTGAATCATTCGGTAACTGAATTCGACCACACAAGTAAGTTAGTAAACATAATATGAAGCTGATCAAGACCATATACTATTGAACATCGTTGAACGGGACTTAAATTCTCAAAATAACCGGCCGATTCATAAAACCAACTAGCAATAACTTCAATCTTTCCTGAGCTTGAATTCCCTCGCTATAAACGATATAATCAAGAAAAAATATTTGATCAGAAAAGAACTTGCAATTCTTCAAATTGGCATAGAGGGTTTTCTCTCCTAAACGTTCAAAACTCTTCCTCAAGTGCTTCAAATGTTATTGGTCATTCTTGCTATAAATAAGTATATCATCAAAAGAAATAACGATAAATTTCCCATGTATGGCTGGTCATGAGCCTCATAATGTGCTAGGAGCGTTAGATAGACTAAATGTCATAACGATCCATTCATACGGCCCCTTCCAGTCTTGAATGTAGTCTTCCATTCATCGTCCTCATTCATTCAAATTTGGTGGTAGCTACTCTTTAAATCAATTTTGAAAAATATCTTGTCCCTATGTAATTGAACGAAAAGATCATCAAGCCTAGGATTAGGAAATCTATACTTGAGGATGATCATGTGAATAGCACGGCTATCAACACACACACGTCAAGATCCATATTTCTTAGGAACCAGCAATGCAGGTACAAACACAAGGACTTAAACATTCCCTTATTAGTCCATGATCTAGCAATTCCTTGACTTGTCATTGAAGTTGCTCATGCTGCGTTGGATTCATTCGATATGCTGCTTTATTAGGAAACAATGTAATCAGTTTGATGTTGAATTGACCTTATTGGTGGTAAGGAAGAAGGCATAGTATTGGAAACAACATCATGAAACTCATCCAATATTGCTTGAAGTTGTGGGTCAATGACTTCTAATGACTCTTTCTAGGTGATAGATTCAACTTCCATAGGTACTACAACAAGCACTTTCCGTCCTCCATTCAAGTGTTTTTCTACCTTAGCTCATGTGATATATATCTTCTTCACTTTAGGATTTGACTTCTTTAAATATTCAGGGTTCATTGGCAGCAGTTTGATCTTGTTTCCATCATAGACGAGAGAGTGTTCTTGAAACCATTATGAATTGACTTTCTATTATATTCGCATAGTCTGAAGCATTAAGTGACAAGCATTCGCAGGCATTATCACACCAAACCTTATCTTGATAATTCTTGCCAATAGATAAAGGAATAAGGCATCGTTTATTAACGTGTACATTCCTTGCTTCATCCAACCACCTCATGTTGTATGGCTTCTACAATGGCTTTGTCTCAAGCCCTAATTTCGTAACCATTTCTTCAGAAACCAGATTGGTACAATTTCCCGAATCAATGAGAGCTTACAGACTTTTCTCTTAGGTGTACAATGTGTGTGGAAAATATTGTGTCACAACCATGGTTCTTCCTTACTAGAATTTGAATGAAGAACTTATTGAATCACAAGATATTCTCCATCATCTCCATATTAAGCTTCTTCTTCCAAGTTGTCATCATGCTACTCTTCATGATAATCTTCTTCATCACTTGCTCCTTCAAGGATGGTGAATGCCTTTTTGTTAGGACTTGTATATATCCAAGTCCTCCACATTTATGGCATCTCTTTTTATAAATAGCTTCAAAAGTCATGGACTTCCCTTCAACTTTCTGAACACTTGGCTTTGTTGTAGATGAATATGACTTTGTAGAGCTCAAACTAGCACTCCCATGGTTGTAAGTGTTCAAATTTTGATGGTAGTTGATGAAAACATGGCTTTGGCTTCCCTGTGTTGTATCTCTACGACCTTGGCTAGTTTGAAAACATCTCCAAAGTTCCAATGGCATTGCAATCATATCACATTCACAATAGGTTTTCATTCTTGAGCCTAAGATATTCAAATTCTTTAGTGTACTCATCCACGAATAAAGTTTTTTGTATGAAAGAATGAAACTTAAAGTAAGAATCTTCTTCATATGTCTTTTACAAGAACTATTAGCACAATTCTTGTTTAATTCTCCCCCAATTAAAAATTCATGTTTTTCCTTTAAGATCTTGCTCCCTTTTGATGTTTTCCATCATACTTCATAATATTAAGCTTACTATCATCACATTGATACCTTTCTCAATGGTTATTGTTGATCTTCTTTGAGGTCTCTTTCTATCGTGTAGATATTGGACTTCATCAGAGTCATACCCTTCACTACCTTGATTGTCTACGTATTCTGAATCTTATTTTTTATCATAGTAAGCATGGCCCATCGATACTCTCATGCCTTGGTCAGCTGTAGCTTCTTTCGCTTGCTCAATATGTCATGCTTTACACAGTTAAATTGGTGGATCTCGAAGTGAAAGATGTCACAGTAGCACTGGTATATTGTGTCTTGGTGGTGGTGGAGGTTATAGGCGTTATGGAAGATTTGGTGGATGATTTTGAATTGCCAAAGCTTTAACCAATCCAGTCGATTTTGCATTAATTTTCTCAAATCATCTAGTCACATTTTAAAGCCGTCTAGTTGATTTTTAATTTTTTCACTGTCTCGTTCAAGAGTTGTAGTTCTTAATCTTTAATCTGAAGTTGTTCATCAAGTGAAGAGGATCCCGAGCTTGTCATTTTCTTGTCTGGCGACATGATGAACAAGATACCAATTGAAGAATTCGGACATGAAACTTGTGCTCCGATACCAAATTTACTTTCAAAGTCTATCAAACATAAAGAAGAGAGAAAAACAAAAGCACCCCCCGGATTTTTTTAGAAAACTAGCGGAAGCGTTCTTCAAACTCATGTTAGAAGAATGTAAGATGAAAAGAAACCCCACACACACGTTCTTCAATCCCCTAAGATTGCAAGAAATGTTACATGAAGGAAGAACAATGAAATAAAAAGTAAATTCCATTTTTAAAGCAAGAGCTTAGAATAACTAATCATCCATATTTATTTTTAACATATTGACCCCTTTAAATAGACCTTACAACGAGTAAAATTGATAAGGCTAATTAGTGTATGCATTTTAAATTTGTGGCCCAATTCTCCAAATCCATTGGCTTCTTTAAGAGCCAAATAATCCCCTATTGTTGTAGAAAACATGGCATCCATGTATGCTTCTCTAACATCACAATTTGAGCTTGTATGTTCATCAATAAACCACTAGGGACCCAAAACACACTTCGTGATCGCGATGCTCATCAAACCAGTTCCAGAAATCAAATAAACTTGTAATTAACAACACATGGGAAATGGTCCGAAACCACCCTGAAACACACCCCAACCCCTTGGGACCCTATTCGAACATACCAACAAGACCTAAAATATAATACGGAAATCCCACAAAATAATATTAAAATCACGAATCGCACCTAAATTCAAGCCTAATAAACTACAACAACACAACAACAACAACATACCCAATATAATTTCACAAGTAG
>JASVEL010011263.1:0-90541 GCA_032618575.1 Nicotiana noctiflora
TGCCGATTAAGGTTTTCACTGATGAGACTCTCTCATTTTATTTCTCTCAACCTCACAATCGCCTCACAGTGCCGGCTAAGGTTTTCACTGATGAGACTCTCTCATTTTTTATTTTTTCCATTTTTTCCTTTTTGTATTTTGTTTTCTGTACCACGGGTATTATCCGATGCTTCGCTCCTCCTTCGTTGTATTTGTTATCATTTCAAAATTGATCGGAAGGTCTTTCTTTGGACTGTAACGTGGCTTTTGGATGGGTTAAGAAAGAAAGATATAAAGGCTCAAAATTTCAACGAGGGTTAAAAATATTTACAACTCTCGGAATTATTAAACATAACTTCTGCCCCAGTTTCAATATGTGGGGAATTTTTTTGGATTTTTCCTTTGTTGTGACTGAACCTCAGAGAGGCTGCCTACGTACCCTTTCGGGATCAAGTCAGACGTAGTTCATCCAACTTCATTAGTTAGATGGATTTCTTTTTGACTTTTTCCCGATTTTTTTGTCTTTTTTTTTCATCATTTTTTTTCATTTTCATTTTTTCATTTTTTTTCATTTTTCCATCATTTCATTTTTCATTCTGGCAATTTCGATCTTATTGCACTAGAGCGATTCCGAGAGAGGGATATGAAAGAATTCATTCATTAAGGCTCAAAGGGGTTATCAATGAATAAAGTGTTTGGATAGAGAATAAAATGCCTTCGTCATTTCAATTCCAAAATCACAACAAAATACAAAACACATAATTGAAAAGGAATCATACATAGTATCTTTTGACCGCATCTGAATTGATAGTAGTCTCTACGCACTTTCCTTCAATATCTGTTAAATATAATGCCCCATTGGACAACAACCGCGATACTACAAATGGTCCCTGCCAATTTGGCGCAAATTTGCCCTTTGCCTCGGCCCAATACGGTAAGATACGCATCGCAACCAAAATGAGCCTATGCCTATTGGAAGGTGTTGGCTCTATCGGACCAATAACATCTATGCCCCTGTTTCAAAGCAAAGAAAAATATGTTAGTTTAAATGCGGTGATTGGTTGTGGCCTTGAACTTTGATGGCGACTGCTTTCCACTCGAGTGCCTTGCCTGTTCACCGACTATCCATTTTTACTTCTTCTTTGTTCAAAATCCACCTCTCTTTAGGTATGTATATTGTTCCTTTCTTGACGGATCCCACAAACTTCGATCTCGATTCCTTTGATGACTCCTCTTGACAACCTTGGGTGTTTCTTGACTGACTCTTAGAAGATATACCCCCTCTCTGTTCGAACCCCGTACTTCCATTTGTTATATTTTCCCTGAGTTGGCACTTTGCCGACCCTTGTGTCTTGCATGATCCTCATTGCACATGTTGCTCTTGTGGGCTTAAATCACTGGCCTTGTCATTCCCTGACCCGCGACAATCGTCGTGTTGGCTAAATCCCATCTTGTGCAATTGGAAAGCTTGGTGGCAAATTTTGAAATCATTTCTATACTTGTTATGACCTGACTGACTCGATAAGAAGGAGGGAACAAAGTGTGAAGAATAAAGAGAAAGGAAAATACAATTCCTAACAAGAAACCTACAGACGAATGACCTAACGGATTTTGAATACCGACTCTAGCGACCTTGACATGCACTTTTGGCCTTCTCCGTATAGCAAAGTTGATGTTCAACTCTTGTTGCAAAGTTCTGCTGTGAAACCGGTCTTCAATACTTCATTTCTTTGATCTGATCCTTAGTCGACTTGCAGCGCCCGTAGGGTTTTCGCCAACAAGCCTCTCTCATTTGATCTTTCTTTCTCTCAACTCACCGTCGCCTTACGGTGCCCGTGCGGGTCTTCACCAATAAGACTCTCTCATTTTGACTTCTCTCATCCTGGAGTCTCGTGGTGGTTTGAGTTCTTCACTCTCCTGGAGTGTTGCCCCTGATGTGATTGACCTTTGTTCGCTTGACTCGGTATTTCTTGAAGATTGATCGGAAGGTCTTCCTTTGGACTGTAATGCAGGCTTTTGGATGGGATTAAGAAAAAAGGATATAAAGGCTCAAAAATATTTCATCGTGGGTTAAAATTACAACTTTTGGAATCTTATTTATTCAACAACCATAACTTCGCCCCAGTTTCCCTTGGGGAATTGTTTTTGGATTTTTCCTTTATTGTGACTGAACCTCAGTGAGGCTGCCTACGTACCCTTTCGGGATCAAGTCAAACGTAGTTCGGAACATAAGATCGCTTCCTTGTTGCGATTTGACTTCTCCCGATTTCTTATTTTTCTTTTCTTTTTCTTTTCTTTTCTTTTTTTTTTTCTTTTCTTTTGTTTTTCGCTCAATCCTCAATTTTTGTTATTGATTTCGAAAGAGGGATATGAAAGAAAATATAATATGGCTCAAAGGGGTAGCAATGGACGAAGTGTTTGGATAGCCGAACGAAATGCCTTCGTCATTCCAATCTTCAAAACCTACCAAGTACAAACTACACGGTCAAACACCTTTGATTGATTCACATTTTTGCCTTTTTTATTTGACGATTCTCAATGCCATTGGGCAACAATCTCGATACCACGAATGGTTCCTTTAGCCTTGGGGTACTTTTGCTTTTGGTTTGAAGCATGATGTATTTCCAAGGCATTTATGTTATGTTTTCCCCCGGTATTCACTTGATTCCGGCTTCACAGTATTTCAATATCTCTTCCGAGTATCATTACATCTTCAACATTGTTTCATTGACTTTTAAAAACCAGGCTTAGAATTATGTGCATGTCATGTTGCTAAAGTCAGTATGAGAAGAAATGCAAAGTGATCAGAAATGGAATGATGGGAAAGAAAGAGTTGTATTAAACCGATGGGTTGAAACAACAAGATGAACAACAAAATGAACAAACTAGACTAGACTTACAAACCTAGACAGCACTAAACAAAGCAAAGATAGAAAGATAAAAGGATTTTGACTCTCAAGACAACTTCCGGATTACAACCCTGAAATAACCCGGTCAACAGAGATGACAACAAAATAAGCCACCAAAAAACTCTACTTTGGATAAACCCCAAGTGAAGCATATTTCCAATTACCAAGCACAATATCTTTAGCCACTGCCTTCTGCATCAACCATACGGGTGTCGACTATATCCGGATTTTGTACGGCAATGTAGCCTGCATTGATAAGCTCCTGAATTGCCTTTTTTAGCTTCCAACATTTTTCTGTGTCATGCCCCGGGGCGCCTGAGCAATATGCGCACATTTAAGAAAGATCACACCTCTTTGACCAATGATTTGGCATTTTTATCTGAATTGGTCTCAACATGCCCAGTTGCTTCAACTTGTGGAACAAACTGGCATACGATTCTCCCAAAGGGGTAAGAGACTTTTCTCGTTTTAGTAGCCTCTCATTTCTAAAGGTCTGATTTGGCCTAAAACCTGACCCGTGGGGTTTCTGGTATGCTCGTGGGGGGAAGTAAGGGCCAGGAGAATTACAAGGATATCCATGGGTTCGATATAGAGGGCCTTTAGCAAAGACGACCACTGGACCTTGTCGTTGGGGAGGTTCAACCTGCGGGCTCTGTTTGGGGTCCTGATGAACAACCTCGGAGGGGTAATGTTGGGCAACATGAGCTTCGGGTGGGTGTTTATCGTCGGGAACAGTGGATGTGATTGGAGCGCATTCTTGGGGGAAAATAAATGGATACCGAGTGATGGAGCTTTTGGGGTGGCTGGAAAGGCTGCGATAGGCAGGTATATTTGGCATCGGGTTCAGTGTAAGGACAGAGTCCATGAAACTAGGTGGTGGCGGAGGTAGTGATTTTCCATCCATCCACGCCCGATACATTTCATCCATGTGTTGTCTCAACATTTTGACTTCTTCAACTAACATGTGGTTCCGTTCAACCAGCTGTTGTCGGGTGCCGGTACCAACCCAATCAGCCTTGAGATTCTCTGCCATTGTCCTCTAACTTTGTGTTATAGGGAAGGGTTATCTTAGAACCACAACCAACCACCTTCCTGGAAACGGACACAACAAAATAAAGCCACCATGTCAGCATTAAGGTATCCCGCTTATTGATCACCTTCTTTTTTCTACTATTTTCTTTTCTCTTTTTCTTTTTGTGGTTTTTTTTTCATTTTTCCTCTTTTTTTTCTTTTTGTAGTTTTTTCATTTTTTTTCTTCTTGGTTATGGATATGGTCGAATCCTATGTGGATTGCCTACGTATCATGACCCCGCATGAATCAGACCGAGCGTAGTTCTTGCAAATTAATACAAGAAATAAAGAGATGATTTTTTTTTTTTTTTTTGCAAAATTTATTTAAGAAAGATAAACTTGAAATTTTTTTTTTTTTTTTTTATCGTGTGGCTCGTGGGGCATCGTTCGGCACCGACACAGGCCAACACAAGACTAAGGAAGTTAAAAATGCAAAAATGTGGCTATTTTCAGCAAACCTCGGCCATGTAATAGCTTATTTGATAAAGTGGTTATTTTATAAAGTTGAGTAATGACTCAAACTTGATTTTTGCGGATACAACCTTTCGACATTTCCGCGAGGGAATATTTCAAGGCTATGTCCAAAATTATTTAAAAACGACTCAAAGTGGCTATTCTTGCAAAAACAGCCTTCCGACGTCCTTTTGAGGGACATTCGGCTTATTTTAAGCAAGAATAGCATCACCCGACTTATTTATAGCAAAATCAAAAATCTGACATTTTTTGGTTATTTTTTGCAAACGGGGTGTGAACCCGAACTTGATTTTTGCGGCTATGGCCTTGCAACATTTCCACAAAGAATATTTCAAGGCTGTGCTCGCAAATTATTAAAAATGATTCAAAGTGGCTATTTTTGCAAAAACATCCTTCCGGCGTCCTTTCGGAACATTCAGCTATTTACAAAAACGGCATCACTTTGATTTTATTGACAAAAACACATACATTTTTTTTTTTAAAAGGGGTGGTTGGACCCGATGAGGGTTGCCTACGTATCCCACCTAATGGCGAGAATCAAACCTGCGTAGTTCGGTCAGATTAATTGACCAATTATTTCAACAAAAAGTGTTCTACCTATTTTTTCAAATTTTCTTTTTCCATGTACCTATTTTCTACAAATCATTATTTTCCTCTCTCTCTTTTTTTTCCTTTTTCAACAATTTTTCCAATCTCGGGATTTTCGCCGGTCCGCATAACGATCAAGGACAATAAAATGCAACACATAGCATGCTCGGTCTTTTCAATACCGGGTCACCTGTCCTAGACGGACCCAACCCCTGTGTTGAGTCCCCTAAGTCAAATATGATGCAAATAATCGTCCTAGACCTATGTTCAAAATCTTATGGTTTCATAGATTGCTAGACCGTGTACCCGAGCGGACAACTCGAATCGAGGAGGGGGCTACGTACCGGTGACCCGCGGAGTCAATCGGCTTTGTAACTTATCCGGCCTCTGTTTTCTTAATTTAAGGTGACTTTAACGGAAAGGGGAGTCTCAACCAGTAAGCACATCCCCGGGGGAGAAGAGAGAAGGGTTTTCGGCACAGTTTTATATACAATTCACATAATATCAAAGCGATAAAGCACATAGCATGTTATTCAAATCACATAATGAAGTCAAACAAAAACGCGAACGGCAGTTCTAAGGAGCTCGAGTTCTTAAACCCTGAAATCGAAATTCAGGGTTGGGTCCCCAGCAGAGTCGCCAGAGCTGTCACACCTCCCTTTTTACTACCCCACATACTTAAATGCATATAAATACACTCGTAGGGTATACCCCGACGCTCAAATACCCGAAACGGATAAAATAACGTAAGGGAAGGAGTTTTTCCATTTAAAGGACAATCGGTTCGGGATTTTAATAGAGATTAGTCAGAGTCGCCACTTGGGAATGACAATGGTGTCCCAAGTCACCGGTTAATTCCGAATCCGAGGAATTTTGACTCTTATAAATGTCTGCGAAGCAGAGATCCGGATAAGGAACTCTGTTAACCCGGGAGAAGGTGTTAGGCACTCCCGGATTCCGTGGTTTTAGCACGGTCGCTCCACTGTCGTTCTTGACTTTTGTTTGACTGAATTATAGGTTCTAACAACATAATGTGCTTTTTACATAAATATTACTTTTTAAGAATTTGCGACATTGCGGAAACACACCTCGAGTCATACCGCAACCAGTACGCCTATGACTTTCGGTATATTTCGGCTTTGCCGAGATTTGGATTTGAGTCGCACCAAGTGCACACTCGTTCAATGGAAAATATATATTAAAATCGTACCCTAAAATAGTCTATCGTCTTTATTAACTTTGGGAAAGACCGTGAAATTCGCTAAACGGTCTTCCCGAGTCTATGCTTTTTATAACTATTTTATTTGAGGGCCCCGCAATTGTGTAATTTTATTTGGCGAGGCTCGTCTCATTATTTATTTTAAAGGTCATACCTAAAGTGACTAAATTTCTATTGTTTTGTTTTTGTATATAAAGGAAAGAAAATCCTAATTAATTGTTATTAAGAAAACTACCTTAGTCTATCAATTCAAGCATTAATGGGCTTAAGACAAGTCCAAACATAAGATCAGGAGAGGCAATAGTTAACAAAGGAACAAAATTAGCTATGTATTTACAGTGAAGTGTGAATCTGTCATTGCGCATTTGCGGCTCTTATTTGACTAAATTGAAATGAAGATACATCAAATACTTTATGAACGAATTGTTACAACTTGCCAAAGCTATTATAAATTAATTTCTTAGCAAAACAGTGTAGTATCTGATTTTTATTATCGAGCAGTGAAGCGTGCTTTGTATGGATCACTATCTAAGCATTTTGATCCTCTCTTTGACATTTAACAACGAAACCATCACATTTGAAGTGCTCAATATACACCTGTTTCGAATCTATTCCTTTTGTTACTCCAGAACTTACATTGGAACCTTTAACTAATAACATAAATTCCAGAGATACCATTACACAGTTTCAACTATGCTATAAGCATACTAATTCAATGCATCTAACAAAAAAACTTCCTAATCCATATACTAGCAGAATTTAAAATAATTCAACTAGCTTAAAAGTCCAAACCTCAATTACAAATGTTAAGCAATCTAATATTCACAATAAACTTCTTGAATCAATATCAATACACAAACGAAAGCAGTAAGGTCAACAGAGATCTATAAGAGAAGGAATCAATCACTTCAATTTATTTCCATAAGCCTGAAGTTACAAATGTGTACCTGAAATCAAGGTAGACCCATTAGATCTAGTACATACAGCAGCAAAAATATGACTTATTCAGGCAGTGCAGCAGTAATTCCAGCAGTAAACAATCCAATGATTCAACAGCAACAATTTAGATCATCAGTCAAACCCAGGAGAGGACTTTAAGAATTTCCAGTTATTTCAAAAACCAAATCTCACTCGAAAACTGTTTCTCACTGATTTGTAACAGACTATCCTCTTGTTTTTGGTTTTTTGGAATGAATTTAAAGGCAAAATAGAAGAAAAATCAATCTGAAATGTTAATTTCAGATCTGGAATTTAACCAATATTTTTTGGATTTTTTTTAGGGTTCATATAGCTTAAATATACTAAGGAAGACTCTAAAATCAGATTCAACCCCCATTATTGAAGCTGAAATTACCTATTTATAGGCCTAAAAGAGAAAAAATCTGAAAATTACTATTTCACTAAAACCCCTTCAATTTTTAGCTTGTTGCACAAGTTAGTGCAATTATTCTAGTGAAAACTACACTAAGACCCCTTCTAGAATAGTCTACCATGTTCCATTTCCCTTAGAATTCCTATTGTGCCCTCACTTGTTAAGGACAACTACTAATTCTACCTTTTTTTATCCCCAAGCTGCCCTTAATGCTCTATATTTATAACAACTTTACCATTTCCTATTCCAATTGCACCATTTTCCTTCTAAACTTATTACAACTATACCAACTCCCTTTTCCCAATTCACCCCTATTTCTTAAGGCTAATTACATTCCTAAATTCTGTAATTTATCCCTATTTTAACCCATTTTCAGATTGTATTTATCAAATAGCCACAATTAAGTGACTATTACTCAATTAGCCAATTGGCACTAACTACTTTAAATTCAACTTAATTCAATTAATCAAAATCACATTTCTCCTATAACCAACCCTAAGCAATTTACAAATATAGCCACTTATGATTAATTATCCGATTAACAAGACTCGGGGGAACAATTAATAGATGGTGAGTCTTATTACTCGAGCTAACTAGTCGCAATTGATTCTATTTAGTAAAACAACTTAGGTTGCTATGAATTATGTGATTTTAACTATCGATCTAACTTGAATCTTAATTAGTCTAAGGACGAATTCACTAATCGAGCTTAATCAATAACTGCAGCTATAACCAATACATCCTAAGTGTTATTCAATAACATTCACTGAATTTAAACAAATTACCAAAACATTCTACTAATCAACAATTAATCGACTTGAATTTACTAAACAGGATCAAACAACCAGTAATACTAATCGACGGATCGACTAACCAGGATTATAACAAATCAGAAAAAATTAAAAAAAAAACATATCAAAAAGTCCAAAAACAGTTACTGCTACTTTTGAGTCGTGCAATTTGAAATGTGTATATTTTCTACAAACAGTTACTGCTATCATTCGACTACAAAGAAGTGCATAAAAATGCATTTATTAGACTGGTCCGAGAAACAGATTCATCTTAGGAAATTAACAGAATACACAAGTAAACAGATTTCGAAACAATCAAACATGCATAAAATTAAAGAAGAACTTAGCTTTAATGCCGTTTATTCCCTTTTCTTTTTTTTCTCAAATTCTTGATTATTCTTGAACAAACTCCGAGTCTTGAAGATTCGACAATTTTCTTTAGCAAATTGAGGCTCAGATGTATTGTAATGTCAAAGACAAGAGAGGCCAACCACGCCATGGCTGCAAAACACCAGTTGCATGTGTGAGAGAGAGGAGAGTCTCAATGACAGGCCATACCGGGTTGCCACGCCAAGGTAAGGGTCGGGTTATCTCCATTCCCAGATCAGTTAGCCCAGATATTAAAAAAAATCATCATCACTGCCTCTTTAACAAGCTTTCAAAGCGTACGGAAACACACCGATGATCTGAAGGTCGTAGTATAGTTGTGCGACTACACCAAAATCCAATTGCAAGGCGGTTGTCCAAACAGAGGGTGCAAAAATGCAAAGAAACCCAGAAATGGAGGCGTTGCCTCTGATTTTTACCAACTCTTTAAGGGCGGCTGTTGGTTGTTGTTGGGGAGAAGAAGCAGAAGTGAGGTGGCCGACGGGTATGGAGATTGGGGTGTGATTCTGAGTGGCGGCGCCGCCATGGGGAGGGGTGGCGGCGCGGGAGATTTGGAGTGTTTTGGTGGTTTTTGAAGGTGACTAATAATGGGGAGTGATGAGGAAAAGGTGGGGAGCATTTTGGTGTTGGTTTGGCTAAGAAAAAACGCCGGCCGCCGCCACCCGCGGCGGAACCCTAGCGGCGACGGCGACTATAAAGAAGAAGGAGGCAGCGGTTTGAGAGAGAAGATATAGGGTCTTCGTGTGAATATGTTTAAGGATTTGTTATGTTAAGGTTTTTTGTCTGTTTTATGTCTTAGGGTTGTAATAAAGAATATTAACCGTAGGATTAGAATTATGGATGGTTGAGATTAAAAGAAAGAGGGGACCGGGTCTAGGTATTTTAATTGGGCTGGGCGGGTGGGTAATTGGGCTGGGGCGTTTTGGGTTGCTGGGGCGGCTGGGTGGGACGATTGGGCTAAGGTGTTTGGCCCAATTCCTTTGTTTCTCTTACTTTGTATTTTATTCCTAACTTGTATTTTTGTTATTTTAATGCATTTTTGATTTTTGATGATTTTTTTTTTATTTTTTATATTCTTCCTACTTTGTAATTATTATTAAGCACTAATTAGAAAACTAAACTAATTACCTCTTTTTGATAATTTTCAATTTAAAAGATAACTAATTTTTAATTTTTCCTTTAATTTGCTAGAAAAACGAATGAATTCCCTAAAGATGCAATTTTTTTGTATTTTCATTTATCACACGCAAATAACATGCAAACAACTAACACAAAATTCACACAAAATTTTAAAAATAAGGAAAAATCATTTATTTTGAATTTTATAGGAATAACTCATGTGTAGGGTAAAAATCACGTGCTCACAGAAGTCATCCTCGATAGAGCAACCCCGGGTTATGACGCTCTTTATGGGGGGCTCCTAATCCACCTTGGGTTCGATCACCTTGGCATCTACGACCGGGTGGGAAGATGAAATGGCAGCCTGCTGAGGCACTAACTTGGAAGTTTTAGCCATTATAATCTGGAAAATATAGGTTTGAAGAAAAATATGAAGATTTGAAGTTGGTTTGAAGGTATGAAGGCCTGGGATGAAGATTCAAAGAAGAAGTAAAAAGATGAAGATAAAGATATGAAGGCGCAATGAACAATGTATGAAGATCTGAGAATTTAAAAGCCGCAAGAATGTTCGAATGTAAAGTTTAGAATGAGAAAGTGGAAGAAGTGAAGAATGTTGAAGCATTTATAGGGAAAAGGCCAGTCAATGTGTGACATTTCGCATTCGAAGACAGCCAGCCGATGATTGACACATGTCCGAAGTCAGAGCGACACGACTAATGAGACATTTTGATTTACCTGTCACCTCAGTTATAACTTATGAGAGAAGAAACTAGGGTTCATCTATTTTTTTCCCATCGTTCTGGCAAACCTACTCTCCAGAAAATAAGGGGACTATATGTATACGGGTAAAATCGGGGATAGAGCATACTGCGATTTCCCAGTGAAGAAAACAGAAGAAGGGCACAAACGCATGCGACTGAAATCGAGGTCGGGAGTCTTTCGTATCGAGACCCATGAAAGAAGAACGATGTGTTCATCACCAGGTATGATAAAGCAACGCTACCCAAAACCAAAATGAGTTCTAAAACCTTGGGAAACGTGGTAAATAGTTATACACGACGGATAAAGGGCCATTATATTCGTACCCGATCGGGTACCACGGCGCGGATCTCGCTCGACATTGGTTACAGATCCATAACTAACGGGAAAGGAAGATTTTTTGCCTGGCTTGTACTAGGAATAAAACTCTCCTGCTATATAAAGGGGAAGTTCTTTCTTTTGATAAACACATTGTAACACATAAATCACGGCAATACAAATTCATTTCTCACCTCTCTAGCAATTGTAGAATCTCTTACTTAATCGTTTGTTCTTCCTCCGATTTGGGTTCGAATCAAGGGTCCGATCGAGGGTAAAACTAATCTTCAATCTAAACTCGAGATAGCCCTTATATTACTACTGGTTTGAGCATTCATTTTATTTTTAACTTGTATATCTAATATTCTTGACTATTTGTGTTAAATTATTCTGCATATCCTTTGAATCGCATACAAATTTAATTGTTATCCGATTTTAGGGTAAACATATTCTATTAATTTTTGGGTGTATACGTGATCCCAAAACTTTTTCTTTAGGATTTGGCATCTTTTATATTTATCAAGGGGTTCTATAAACGCCAAGTATATTGTTGCGTTTAAATGTCACTTTTGCATAAATATATAAAGCTCTTTATAGTTAAAACTGGGCATGATAGCAACCCATTTTCATGCACATGGGACAAGTAGAGTTAATAAGGTTGAGAAAAGGACCCGTGGTCTTTAAAATCATTAGGTCCTCGTCTAGTCTTTAATTCATTGTAGTAAAGACTTGACATCGAAGCATTAATTATTTCACCAACCTCCATCTCTCTTTACTATACAACAAAGTGTGGTAGTGAATGCTTTCTTTCGGTACCTTTTCTGATTATTCAAGAAAGGGATAAGACCCACCCCACCTATAAATTATTACCCTCGAGAAAAGTTGCATGTTGAGAATTTTGTAATTCAAAATTAATACTTGAAAATTCTCCATTTAAATATTAGGCTTTTGTTTGCGGCACCTGTGACATACACCTTAACTAAAAGCCGCGGGGCGGTATGCTTAATTTGTGTAAAAAGAAATCAAATGTCTTAAGATGGCGACCAGACCAAAAATTCAAGAAATGCCACTGAATGGTGGCCTACTTTGATGTTTTCATTTCATCACAAATTCATGTGGGGCTTAAAGAGGCTTCTGCTATAAAAATACAAAGAATGTATTTTTGAGCTTTGTATGGACAACAACATCAAATAAACACAAGACAATTCAGAGACAGAAGTTGGATGTCTCAATACTACATAAAGACAATGCCCCCAAACTGGAGCTGGTGAAGAGGAATCCAGTTATTTAAATAACAACATATAAAAGATTTAACAAATGAGATAGATATTTGGATATGGTAAATAACAACAGGATAATGACCTTCTCCAAATGTATTTCCTGTCTTTTAAGAAAACTAACTGAATTCCTCTTCACCACAAAACTCATTCTCTATAATCTTGTTTTCCACAAACACCTTATAATATTACTCTATCTCCTCTGGACTTTCTGATGGATATCGGATTAACTCCAAAATTTTGATCACTTCTTCCATATCTGGTCGATTTGATGGAACTTGAGATGCACATATTAAACCAAGTTTCACAACTGGAATTGCCTCTTCAACGGGGAAATGACCTTGGAGACGTTGGTCAATGCACTCTTCTATCCTGCCTTCTTCCAATGCCCCTCGCACCATGTCACATAATACAAGCACATCGTCTTCCATGTACTCCACGGGTCTTTTTCCCGTCACCACCTCAAGAGTCAAGATACCAAATCCATAGACATCACATTTCTCAGTTATCTTTACTGTTTGGCATGCAAATTCAGGAGCCATGTATCCAAGTGCACTCTGAATCTTGCTGCTCAAGATGTAACGATCCAAGACAGGTAATAAACGAGCCAAGCCAAAATCTCCGACTTTGGCATTGGCAGAAGCATTGTCTATAAGGACATTGGTTGACTTCATATTGTAGTGAATAATGCTCAGCTGATGCAGATAGGCTAAGCCCTTGGCGGTATCAAGAATAATGCTGAATCGTTGCTGCCAAGAGAGACAGCTTTTAGAGCTTTCCTCATGGAGTAATTTGTACAAGCTTCCACCAGATACATATTCATTAATCAGGAGTTGAAGAGAAGGAGTCCAATAATAACCTTCAAGTGCCACTAGGTTCTGGTGTCTGATGCTTCCGAGACTTTTCATTTCACTCTCAAAATCTTCTTGTGACTTGATCAAACTCGTAATGTTGAGCTTCTTGATGGCAACAGAACGTCCATCTCCGAGTTCTGTCTTGTAAACGGCTCCAAAACCACCACGTCCAAGTTCGTTACCTTTGTTGAGCAGCGCTTGAGTTCCAGCAACAAAATCTGCATCACCAGAGAACATAACAAGTTTGCCGAGGTTGGCTTCTGTACCATGTGAATGGCTATAGTCATCGCCACCAGATAAGGTGAAAGTTGCAGCAGAGAGTGCCATAGAAGAGCGTACATGTAGATTGAGAATACTGACAACCACTACTCCAAGAGCTATGAAAACTGCCGCTCCGATGGCAATGAGAGAAGATATACTGAGCATGATTCTCTTACGACCAAGCGAATTAACAGAACCATGACTCGAGTCAGATGAATTGGGGTTTAGTACAAGAGGCTTGGGATGGACCGCAGGGCAAGAGTGGTTGAGAACAGAACCACAAAGGGATGGATTACCAACAACAGATGAGGGAGAAATGGTGTTGAAAAAGCCACCTACTGGAAGTTCACCTTTGAGATGGTTGTGGGATACATTAAATGTGATAAGGTGGGAAAGATTGGTTAGTTCTTTAGGCAAGCTCCCGGAAATTTGGTTAAAAGAGAAATCCACTACCTCAAGAATGGTCAACTTAGCAATCTCTGGAGGGATAGGGCCAGTGAGGTTGTTGTGTGACAGGTCCCTACAGAATCAAAAATGCACAACAGGTGACTCGTAGAATCAAACAGCCATAACAATTGCGAACAACATGAAAGAATAAAACATGATCGAAAAAGCTAAAAACAACCTTACTTGATGTAACAGTAGGTAAGAATACAAAAAAAACATACATTTAAGAGAATATGAGATGGAAGTGGATAGAAACTTACAACGAAGTTAGGGCGGAGCAATTTGCTATATCGGCAGGAATTGTACCACTCAGATGATTTTCTCTCAACTTCAGTTCCAGCAATGAAACAGCACTCCCAATTTCATGAGGAATGCTTCCATTAAGTTGATTGTGACTTAAATCAAGAACTCGGGTTGCATTTAGTTTACCTACAGCTTCTGGGATAATACCTGTCAAAAAGTTCCGGGAAATATTCATGACCTGCAAGCTATTGATGTTCCAAATGGCAGACGGTATTTCACCAGATAATGCATTGGAGGACAAATCCAAAACTTGAAGGCTTTTATAGGAAGTAGCTATGGACGTTGGCGGATAATCTATACTTCCGGTAAACCTATTCCCGGAAAGGGAAATGCTCTTTAGTCCCAATTTGAAGGCCCAAGAAGGAAGATTACCAGTCAAGAAGTTGTGCCCAATGTCCAAAATTACAAGGTTAATGCACTTCATCAAGGACCGAGGCAAGCTTCCAATAAACTGATTATTCGACAAATTCAGTTCCGCTAGCAATGGAAGATCTCCCATAGAGCTTGGTATCCTACCAGAAAGATTATTTGCAGAAAGATCCAAAACTTGCAGGCTTTTCATTTCAGCTATCCAATCTGGAATCTCCCCATTGAATGAATTTGATCTTAAATCCAAAGTGGTACATAAACCAAGTCTTCTCATAGATTCAGGAAGGCCTCCACTAAGCAAATTCTCACTGAGATCAATAGACTTAAGCTGCACACAGTTCCCAATATTTTCAGGCAACCAACCGGCGAACTTGTTTTTCTGCAAATTAATTGACCTCAAAGAATATAAACTCTCAATTGCTTTAGGAATCTCACCCTCCAATACATTATCAGAAACATCGAGGTATCGAAGAGAGCTCAGGGACCATAACCCTGAGGGCAATTCACCTGAAAGCCCGTTCGACGAAAAGTTAACCCTTTCTAGTGTTGAGCAAGAGGTTAAAGAATCAGGGATTTGGCCAGTGAGATTATTCTTGGCAAAGGAAACAACTTGTAGAGACCCACATTGTCTAAAAAAATCATCAGGAATTGACCCTGACAAATTGTTGTCACTCAAATCAATAACCCTCAAACTTGGTATTTGGGCAAGAATGGGATTAATATTGCCAGTAAAGTTATTGTTAGACAAAGATAAAACCCTCAAGAATTGTAATCTCAACAGGCTTCTCCCTATATGGCCAGAAAGAGAGAAACTGTCAAGCAGAATCTCAGAAACTCTATTGGAATAAGGATCACATTTTATACCAACCCAATTACAAGGAGTAGCATCATCTTCAGTCCAAGATGTAAGCTTTGATTTAGGGTCAGTGAATCCAGCTTTGAATACAATTAAACCCATTACATCATCATTAAATGCAGGGTCTAAACACTCCACAAGAAATGGAGTTAAGGATAAAACAGTTAATATATGCAGTAACATTTTCAAATAAAAATCTCCAACAACAACAACAGAAAAAACAACAGAACCAACAGTTGTGTTGTAATAAAATCAAGAAATGAAAAGGGTATTAAAGAAATGAAATGCAAATAGCATATGTAACAGAAAAAGAAACAAAATTCAGCAAACACAAAGCTTAAAGAAGAATGTTCAGTGAAATAGGTAAAGAGAAAAAAGAAACATTCTCACTGCTTGGAGATATAGAGAAGAAAAAGGGGTGCTTTATTAAGTTGTAAATTGTGCTGCAAGAATGTGACACCTTCACCACAAAGCAAAGAAACCACTAAAGAGAGAAACTTTTTGTTAGAAGGGGGATGACAGTTTTTAGAATAGAAGAAGAGGAGACTGATGGGGATATTAAAGAGTTTGTCAGTCAGTAGAGAGAGAGTGTGTGTCTGTGTGTGTGAGAGAGAGAGAAGCTTAATTCTGCAGTTGCTGAGTAAACTCTTTTATTTGATGTGTTTGCATTGGGAGGAAGAGAGAATTAAAAGCTGGTGGATTCAATGATTTTGTTTAGTCAAATTTGAAATGTTGCTTTGTTTAATGAAGTGGTAGTAGTAAAGTGTAAAGTGGTGGTTTTTTTTTTTTTTGGTAGAGTGAAGAGATTTGGGAGTATAGACTATAGAGAGAGTGTAACGGCGAAAAAGCAGCAGTTGTCTGTGCTGAGTGGCCTTTATTATGCCGCACTACTTTTCCTGTTTCTGCTTGCTAAAATTCTTCTCATTTACTTTGCCGCTTCCAACCAATAGAATGTGAGTTTGAGTCTCCCCAACTTAAAAGTTTTTGGAGAGAAAAATATTGAGGGTCTATCTAGAAACAATTTTTCTATTCCAGAGTAAGGTAAAATTTGCGTACACACTATCCTCCTCAAACTTTACTAAATAAGATTATATTGAATTATTATTAGTATTTACTTCACCACTTCAAGTTTTTTAATAACTTGAGTATTTACCGTTTGAGTAACTCTCTCTTGCCATTAGTTTAGCTTTAACTTTGCGGTTAGTATTTTTAATTTTTTTTTGTTTTGCACCCGATGTTTGGCTTTAGATTATACATGATTAATTTAAATTCGCATCGAAAGTCCCATTTTAAAAGATAAAACCTCCTATCAAAAGCGATCTTTTTTCAAAGCTCTAACATGAGATGAGAACTTTGAGTAAGATAAAAGAATACTTATCATATCAAAAAGGGAAGGAAAAGGAAAATGGAAGGGGCACAATGAAAATTCAACTTTCATTTGTCGTGTGAAATATCTCACAATTACTACTAAACTATGAGTCTATTAAGTTTTGGGGCTTGACAATGTAGTCTTGTGTGACTTTTTTTTATCCTATTCGGTTTCGATTTAGCTTTCTTTTAATTGCTATATTTTACTTTTAAGAAAGATAGACAAATATTATGTATAATATAAATAAGAAAATTTGATTTTCTTGTTTCCATGTATTCTCTAACTATGAGAATCAAGCTTTACCCTTAACGTAAGCCATTAGTATTATTTGCTGTATTTTCCTTTTCTTCTTCTAACTTTGTACATCTAAACGTATACTAGGTCTGAAACCAAGTTACGGTAGATTAGCGACCAATCTAAGTAATCAAACTATAATAAATTTTCTATATAGAAATTCATATAATCAATAATAATAATAATAATAATAATAATAATAATAATAATAATAATAATAATAATAATAATAATAAACAGTTATTGCTGCATTTATTACTTCTAACACGGATTATAACAAAATGCATAAAAAGTGTAATTATATTTACATCTAAATGTAAATCCCTCTTTACTAGTTGATTTATTAGTCTGTGATTTAGGTGAACATTTAAGATGTTTGTTTATAATGGTTCTGATATTAGCCTGGACTAAGGCATGACAGTGGTTTCTCATTTTTATTTAAAATTTTTTTATGTGTGTACATGACCGCACATTCACGAAATTTGTCAAAGATCTAGAGGGGTTTAGATTTTTGATATTTTAATTAGTTGTGCAATCGAACGTGAGAATATTTTTTTCTCAAAACCCACTAGCTCCTTTAACCACCTAGCGTGGAGTACCAAGTTTTAATTACGTTTTCGGCTGAATTTACTAGCTTCATCGTATCTGTATGTATGTTTAAAGAAGCTCCACCTATATTAACCACTAGTACTACTGTTGCAAACTCACTACTCCTTCCTTCCGGCCCAAAATAAGTAATTTTTTAGATTTCAAGAATAAATTAGTTATTTTTTGCCTATATTATCCTTGGAGTAAATAGTATTGGAATATGTGTTAGGGGTGTTTATGTTAGATAGTAAAGATTAATATGATCTATTTCATTGCCAATTAATATTAATAGGTGGATTTCTTAATATGTGTGAAAATATTCAGAAAATTACTTATTTTAAATGGGAGTGAGTAATTTTCTTTTGCTGGTGCAAACATAGTTTACGGTCAAAGACTCAAAGTGGAATCTTTGGCATTAAAGATCTCAAAATTGAAACTATTACTACTTGGTTACTATGAGGAATGAAATCTGACATAACCTCTCTATAAAATTTATTTAGGTGCATACTTTTTTTTTATTTAGCCCGATTATCAAGAGAAGAGGTAAAAATTTAAGCAAAGTAAACAATATTTAGGGATAGTCCTCAAGTTAGAATTCGACACGTAAGTATTTTAGATGTATAGAATGTTAATCGGTGACGAAATTAAAAATTTTATTAAGGAAATCCAAAATATAAATAAGTAACGCATGAAGAAGTCAAAGGAATTTGTCATCTAGTATATACACAAGAAATAATTTTGAAAGAAAATTCAGATTCCTAGTTCTGCCTCAAATGTTAAGTACCATAAATTTGGTTGCAAAATACTAGCCATAATAATTCTTGCTTGTTTTGTGGTTTTGGGATCACGATCACTTTCATTTAGATGAGATCTTGATTTCATTTTTTTAAATTAATGTAATAATTTTTGATTTCGCGGGATAGGGATGGGTCGAGGGGAGGGTTTCCGATAGGTTAATACCTTTGTGAGTACTCATAGAATTACTATTGTATTTTGTTCATGTTGTTGCTTTGTTTACTTTGCTCTTTTATATGTCAGTTTTTTGGGATTTATTCTGAAGTCACTAATGTTTTTTCTTTTTGTTTTGTTTTTGTTTTTTTTTCCTTTTCTAGATCTTTCGCCGAGGAATTTGTCGGGTAGGGATAAGGTCTGCGTACATATTACCTTCCCCAAACCCCACCTTATGAGACTATACTGGGTAGCTGTTATTATTGTTGTTAAATTAATGATCGTCAATTAATCATGCATTTCTTTTATAAAAAATAGGGTATGGATGTTGCTCAATATGTACATGAAGGTGCTAAAAACAGAAAAAGAGAAGGAAAATTCTATAATATCTCATTGGAAAATGGATAGAATCAGCTCCAAAAACGATAGAGTAGGAATGAAAATCGAGAACTCTTTTATGAATTGCACTCCATTTAAGCTACGCCAAAGGCTAAGTTTGTTTGACTAACAATATACCTATCTTTGAAAAGTATAACATCTCGACAAAACAACAAATATAATTATTTCCTCCTGTCTTGCTCGGAATTTTTTACAAAAATTAAAAAATTTATTTTTTAATATTGATTAATAATAAAATTGATCATATTAATTTTTATTATATTATATAAATACTCCTAACACATACTTCAATATTATTTACTCAAGACCAATATAGAAAAAAAATAAGTAATTTATTTTAAAAATTCAAAAAAATTACTTATTTTAGACCACAAAAAAAAGTAAAAAAATCACTTATTTTGGGTCGGAGGGAGTATTGTTTTGTTTGGATTATGCAGCGTTGCTTTTGTTCCCATTCGCTCTTTCTTGTCACTTGTTTGTAAATGAATAATGCCAAAGAAAACTAAATAAACAAAGAAAGAAAATAACAAAAAAAATCTTACTTCACATAGTTAATAACGATTAAAAGTACTAAAAAATATTACAATATAGTCAAGTCACGTTAATACACTTTGACCGCCAGAGAAAAAGTTTTCGAAAACTTTTAACCACATGAAGATGAATGAAAAAAGTTAAAATTCCTCTTTATAAGTTAAATTTTTACTACTAATATTGGGATAAAAAACAGATATGGCAGGAATTAAAAGATTGAGCGTAATAGCCGACAAAAGAGAAAAGAAGAAAGAAACAAAATAGGGCAGTGAAAATGGTTGATAGATGAGCCAATTTTCTCCTTTTCAGATAAGAAAAAGAGTGAACAAAACATAAAAAGGTGGACTCAAAATAAAAATGCAACTCTTAACTGACCATTTTTGTCCTAAACAGACTATTCTTCAGATTAGTTGGAGCAGTGACGTTGCCCCAATTTAGTAGTATAATAATAGTACTCTAATTAATGTCATTAATTGACTTTACCCTAAAGGTTAATAGTTTAATGATTTGGGTTTATTTGATTATTTTAATCGAAGTTTTAAAACTATACTCCTTTGTCTCTTAAGCAGAGGGATTTCAGTTCTCGGGGATTGGCTTTATGGAGTGTTGTGGCAATGGCGTGAATGGCGCGCTGTCTTTGATTAGTACTAGTAAAAGACACCGCAATTCAATAAACGAATGTATTAATTACTCGATAAATACTTATTCGCATAAAGTGAAAATACATACTATTATTTAGGGGAATTACATCCCTTGTCATTTGGTCCAATAACCAATAAGAAAATGGCACATGTTTGAAGCTTTACCCAGTATAGCCCAGGTTGTATATAACCTGAAAATTACTTTTTACTAGTTAGCCCATTTTTCTTCATTCCCCTCTTTTTCCTTCGTTCCACTTACATCGCTTGTCACTCCCCTTTTTTCTTTGTTCTAGTTAGCCAACATTCTTCTTCTCCTTCCCAAGTCAGCCATTATACCATAAAATTTATCTACTATTATTATTCTCCTTCAATTCTTTTCCATATTCCAATGGTTAATTAAGGATTTGAAAAATTAAAGTCACCATTACAGGTGCTTTGAAGATTCGATTATAGAAATTGAGTTTTTCAATTTGTTAGTTGTTTGGAATGGGTGTTGTCTCAATTGATTGGAATCATCAAGATGAGTTCAAAACTTAAATTTCAAGTGATTTGGAGTATATTTAGGGTATATTTGAGTTAAATTTTAGAAATTGAGTTTTTAGATATGTTAGTTGTTTGGAATGAGTGTTGTCTCAATTGATTGGAATCATCAAAGATAAGTTCAAAACTGAAATTTCAAGTGATTTGGAGTAGCTTTAGGCTATATTTGAGTTATATTTCAGAGGATGAAGAAGAATAAGAAAAAGAACACGCTGTTAGGATTCATTTGTATAATAATATTTAATATTGTATAAATAGTATATAACAGTGTATAAATACAACTTATCCACTATTATATCCAAGGCTGATAAATTATTTACAGGTATTTGATTTCTCGCATTCTCTTCTTCTTCTCCTCATTCTTCTTATACACTTATATACATAGAGTGTCAAAAATATTTTCACCCTGTGATTATACATTTTTATACGCTTTTATACAACTATTTACATATTGTACCTCTTTGTATAAAAGTGTATAACATTCTATAAAAGTGTATAAGCACTGCTAATGAAATTTTTGTACGATTTTCACTTGTAATTCTTGTATAAAACTAGTCCAAATATCCAGCAAATAACTTCAAACTTTGTATACGGCCTACTTAGACTATTTCTAATAAGTTCAAACAATACCCAATCCAAATTTTTCACAAAATCATAATAGAAATTTAACAAGATTAGCATTAAAAGAGATGAGATTTTAGGTTTCTCGCGTCTGCTTTTGCGTTTTGCAGTTATGATAGGTATGTATAAACCTGAAGATATACAAAATTTGCAAAAAAAATAAAAAAAGAGAAGTATTGGTTATGGAAGAAGGCACGAATTAATGTTGACTGAATGGGGAACTAATTTTGCTTTTCAATTTTGTTTACATATGATTTTTTTATTAATTAAATCAAATATTTTGGGTGAAAAATGAGGAGAGAGCTACAATTGGGGTATGTAGGAATAAATGAGTTGTTATAATAAGAGTGAATAAAGAAATGATCTTATTGATATTTGGCTACACATTTGCAAACTTGTAACTGGCTAAAATAATGAAAGGCTAACTTATGAAGTGTATTATTATGTAATTATTTAACCAGATTTAAACAATAAAAACCCGTCTGGCTTAGCTGATTTAGAGTAGTTGATAAATCTTAGGTGCTGAAAAGCATTTTTAAGTGCTGAAACTGATTTAGAAAACAAGCAATTACGTGTTTGGATAAAAGTGATGAAATTAATAATATGCAGCTGAAGAACTGATGTATACGAAGAGTTTTATTTTAAAAAGAAGTATTTTAGGTCTATAATAATAAATATTTTGGTCAAACGTAAAGTGCTTATAAGCTGAAATTTGATAAGTTTGGGAAGACCAACTTATGACTTTTGGCTTATTTTTGGCTTATAAGTACTTAACTTATAAGTATTTTTAATTTTACCAAATAGATAAGCCAAAAAAATACTTATAAACCAGTTTGATCAGCTTATAAGCTTAGCTAAACACCCTCTAAATGTGTTTTTAAAAAGACAAATGTCATATATTACTTGATTTAGCATAAATATTGAATTTGAGAAACTTTTTATCTTTATGCCATTTTATCTTATAGACATAGGTAAAACCAACGTAGAGAGCAATTCTATCAAAAACTAGTGTGTTTTTGTAATATATAATTTTTTTAACTTTTTTTATATATATTGTTTGGCTCAAAAGTTAATCGTTACTTTATAAGCTTAAAACAATCGAAAGATAGAAAAGGGGGAAAATCGTAGCTAAATATAGTGAACCTAGATGTGAGATCAATGTAGTTGTGATGTAAAGATATTTGCGAAAATGAAGAACTTTCAGAACAGTTGTTTATCGCAGTTAAGAAAAAATAAAGAGAGAATGGGAAAGTTATATTATTAGATAATAACACTTGGTCTATTACAACAAGGAATTCCCTTTATATAAAAAGGGGCCTCCTTCTAAAATAATAATAAACAACCGTCGAGGCGTGTCGACGTCCTTTTAATGGGGACGCCAAAGTGTGAGTGACGTCGTTCGTATCCTTACGCCCAAATTATACCCTCGTTATAAGGGGCGCATGAGAGGAGCCATACCCTATCGATATGAGCTTGGGAAGGGCAGTATTTGATCCCACACATATATATTTATATAAATAGTTTTAAGAAAAAATAAACAATTTAGCAGAACTTGTCTCAAATCCCCTTTACGACTACATTATAAAGGACTAGGGGTTGTTCACCTTTGAAAAAAGTAGCTAAGTAATTCGCAGAGAGTCAAAGTAAAGGAGACGACACTCTATTATATAATTACATCATTCAATATTTACTGTTAATACTAAATATTTTAATAGTAAATGTATTTTTTTTTTACTAAAATACCAACGAAAATCTTGGTTCCTTTTGTTTGAACATATTCCATTTATTTTAGTTTACATATAAATCAAAGTAAACCAAGCTTTAAAAATCATGATTGTATTTGCTATTTTTTGAGGAGCTTAACTGACAGATGGTCATAGTTAGGGGTGGCAAATGGCGGGTTGGGATGAATTTGAGCGGGTCAAGATGGGTTAAATCAATAAATGGGTCACTGCCCAACCAAGACCAAAGTATACTTGGGCTAATATGGGCTGGGTCAAGATGAACTAAACAATGGGTCATAACCCAACTACCCAACTTGATTCATGTTTTAGAATCATGCTCATCTTGCATAAAAAAAGTTCTTTACCTTAAAATGTGTAAGTCGAAAAAAAAATTAGGGGTGGTTGGTTGGGGGGAGGGGAGTTACCTTAAAATGGCTTGAATACAATGTGCATCAAATGCATAAAAGCTATCAGGGAATTAGTCAGCCCAAATGACATAACCAGGAACTCGTAATGACTATACCGAGTCCTGAAGGCAGTCTTTGGGATATCTGGCTCCCGAAACTTCAGCTGATGATAACATGAGCGCAAATCAACTTTGGAAAAAACATGTGCACCCTGAAGCTGGTCAAACTGATCATCAATACGAGGTAAAGGATATCGGTTATTCACTGTAACTTTGATCAACTGGCGATAATCAATGCACATACGTATAGAATCATCCTTCTTCTTCACAAACAAGATAGGAGCACCCCATGGCAAAACACTAGGTCAAATGAAACCCTTACCCCAACAATTCCTGCAATTAATCCTTTAACTCCTTCAACTCAGGAGGAGCCATGCGGTACGGAGGAATGGAAATGGGCTGAGTGCCCGGTAGATCAATGCTAAAATCGATAACTCTATCGGGCGGTATACCCGGAAGATCAGTTGGAACACATCGGGGAAATTCGGTACCATTGGGACTGAATCAACAGAGGGGTGTCAACACTAACATCTCTCACATAAGCTAAATACCCGACACACCCCTTCTCAACCATGCGTTGAGCTTTAAGGAAATGAATAACTCTACTGGGAGTATGGTCTAAAGTATCACTCCACTTAATACGTGGAACACCTGGCATAGCCAGTGTCACGGTCTTGGTGTGACAATCAAGAATAGCATGATGGGGCGACAACCAGTCCATGCCCAGAATAATATCAAACTCAACCATACCAAGTAATAATAGATCTGCCCTGGTCTTAGAACCACGAATAGTAACCAAACACGGCCGGTAAACATGGTCCACAACAAGAGAATCTCCTACAGGAGTAGAAACATAAATGGGGAACTCAAAGAATCCCTAGGAACATCCAAATGCGAAGCAAAATAAGAGGACACATAGGAATAAATAGAGCCTAGATCGAAAGAACCGATGCCTCTCGCTGACAAACCAGAATAATACATGTGATGATAGAATCAGAGGCAACAACCTCAGTATGAGCAGGAATACAATAATATCTGGCCCGACCCCTCTCTCGAGGAATACAAAATAAGAGCACGAATGATGCCAAATTTTGCAGATAAGTCCCAAATGACATAACAAAGCTGTTCCAACTCTCAAAATCGCATTCTGACCCTGATATCATAAAATTCTACTATTGGTCAAACTTCTCAATCTTTCAAACTTCAAGTTTCCAACTTTCGCCGAAATGCTTCAAATTACCCTACGAACCTTCAAATCCTAATCCGAATGCATGCCTTAGTACAAAACACCATACGAAGCTTTGAAATTATCCAAAACCCATTCCGATGATGTTTACACAAAAGTTAAGTTTCGGTCAACTCTTACCGCTTAAGCTTCCAAAACTAGAATCCTTCTTCCGATTTGACTCTGAATCATTCGGTAACTGAATTCGACCACACAAGTAAGTTAGTAAACATAATATGAAGCTGATCAAGACCATATACTATTGAACATCGTTGAACGGGACTTAAATTCTCAAAATAACCGGCCGATTCATAAAACCAACTAGCAATAACTTCAATCTTTCCTGAGCTTGAATTCCCTCGCTATAAACGATATAATCAAGAAAAAATATTTGATCAGAAAAGAACTTGCAATTCTTCAAATTGGCATAGAGGGTTTTCTCTCCTAAACGTTCAAAACTCTTCCTCAAGTGCTTCAAATGTTATTGGTCATTCTTGCTATAAATAAGTATATCATCAAAAGAAATAACGATAAATTTCCCATGTATGGCTGGTCATGAGCCTCATAATGTGCTAGGAGCGTTAGATAGACTAAATGTCATAACGATCCATTCATACGGCCCCTTCCAGTCTTGAATGTAGTCTTCCATTCATCGTCCTCATTCATTCAAATTTGGTGGTAGCTACTCTTTAAATCAATTTTGAAAAATATCTTGTCCCTATGTAATTGAACGAAAAGATCATCAAGCCTAGGATTAGGAAATCTATACTTGAGGATGATCATGTGAATAGCACGGCTATCAACACACACACGTCAAGATCCATATTTCTTAGGAACCAGCAATGCAGGTACAAACACAAGGACTTAAACATTCCCTTATTAGTCCATGATCTAGCAATTCCTTGACTTGTCATTGAAGTTGCTCATGCTGCGTTGGATTCATTCGATATGCTGCTTTATTAGGAAACAATGTAATCAGTTTGATGTTGAATTGACCTTATTGGTGGTAAGGAAGAAGGCATAGTATTGGAAACAACATCATGAAACTCATCCAATATTGCTTGAAGTTGTGGGTCAATGACTTCTAATGACTCTTTCTAGGTGATAGATTCAACTTCCATAGGTACTACAACAAGCACTTTCCGTCCTCCATTCAAGTGTTTTTCTACCTTAGCTCATGTGATATATATCTTCTTCACTTTAGGATTTGACTTCTTTAAATATTCAGGGTTCATTGGCAGCAGTTTGATCTTGTTTCCATCATAGACGAGAGAGTGTTCTTGAAACCATTATGAATTGACTTTCTATTATATTCGCATAGTCTGAAGCATTAAGTGACAAGCATTCGCAGGCATTATCACACCAAACCTTATCTTGATAATTCTTGCCAATAGATAAAGGAATAAGGCATCGTTTATTAACGTGTACATTCCTTGCTTCATCCAACCACCTCATGTTGTATGGCTTCTACAATGGCTTTGTCTCAAGCCCTAATTTCGTAACCATTTCTTCAGAAACCAGATTGGTACAATTTCCCGAATCAATGAGAGCTTACAGACTTTTCTCTTAGGTGTACAATGTGTGTGGAAAATATTGTGTCACAACCATGGTTCTTCCTTACTAGAATTTGAATGAAGAACTTATTGAATCACAAGATATTCTCCATCATCTCCATATTAAGCTTCTTCTTCCAAGTTGTCATCATGCTACTCTTCATGATAATCTTCTTCATCACTTGCTCCTTCAAGGATGGTGAATGCCTTTTTGTTAGGACTTGTATATATCCAAGTCCTCCACATTTATGGCATCTCTTTTTATAAATAGCTTCAAAAGTCATGGACTTCCCTTCAACTTTCTGAACACTTGGCTTTGTTGTAGATGAATATGACTTTGTAGAGCTCAAACTAGCACTCCCATGGTTGTAAGTGTTCAAATTTTGATGGTAGTTGATGAAAACATGGCTTTGGCTTCCCTGTGTTGTATCTCTACGACCTTGGCTAGTTTGAAAACATCTCCAAAGTTCCAATGGCATTGCAATCATATCACATTCACAATAGGTTTTCATTCTTGAGCCTAAGATATTCAAATTCTTTAGTGTACTCATCCACGAATAAAGTTTTTTGTATGAAAGAATGAAACTTAAAGTAAGAATCTTCTTCATATGTCTTTTACAAGAACTATTAGCACAATTCTTGTTTAATTCTCCCCCAATTAAAAATTCATGTTTTTCCTTTAAGATCTTGCTCCCTTTTGATGTTTTCCATCATACTTCATAATATTAAGCTTACTATCATCACATTGATACCTTTCTCAATGGTTATTGTTGATCTTCTTTGAGGTCTCTTTCTATCGTGTAGATATTGGACTTCATCAGAGTCATACCCTTCACTACCTTGATTGTCTACGTATTCTGAATCTTATTTTTTATCATAGTAAGCATGGCCCATCGATACTCTCATGCCTTGGTCAGCTGTAGCTTCTTTCGCTTGCTCAATATGTCATGCTTTACACAGTTAAATTGGTGGATCTCGAAGTGAAAGATGTCACAGTAGCACTGGTATATTGTGTCTTGGTGGTGGTGGAGGTTATAGGCGTTATGGAAGATTTGGTGGATGATTTTGAATTGCCAAAGCTTTAACCAATCCAGTCGATTTTGCATTAATTTTCTCAAATCATCTAGTCACATTTTAAAGCCGTCTAGTTGATTTTTAATTTTTTCACTGTCTCGTTCAAGAGTTGTAGTTCTTAATCTTTAATCTGAAGTTGTTCATCAAGTGAAGAGGATCCCGAGCTTGTCATTTTCTTGTCTGGCGACATGATGAACAAGATACCAATTGAAGAATTCGGACATGAAACTTGTGCTCCGATACCAAATTTACTTTCAAAGTCTATCAAACATAAAGAAGAGAGAAAAACAAAAGCACCCCCCGGATTTTTTTAGAAAACTAGCGGAAGCGTTCTTCAAACTCATGTTAGAAGAATGTAAGATGAAAAGAAACCCCACACACACGTTCTTCAATCCCCTAAGATTGCAAGAAATGTTACATGAAGGAAGAACAATGAAATAAAAAGTAAATTCCATTTTTAAAGCAAGAGCTTAGAATAACTAATCATCCATATTTATTTTTAACATATTGACCCCTTTAAATAGACCTTACAACGAGTAAAATTGATAAGGCTAATTAGTGTATGCATTTTAAATTTGTGGCCCAATTCTCCAAATCCATTGGCTTCTTTAAGAGCCAAATAATCCCCTATTGTTGTAGAAAACATGGCATCCATGTATGCTTCTCTAACATCACAATTTGAGCTTGTATGTTCATCAATAAACCACTAGGGACCCAAAACACACTTCGTGATCGCGATGCTCATCAAACCAGTTCCAGAAATCAAATAAACTTGTAATTAACAACACATGGGAAATGGTCCGAAACCACCCTGAAACACACCCCAACCCCTTGGGACCCTATTCGAACATACCAACAAGACCTAAAATATAATACGGAAATCCCACAAAATAATATTAAAATCACGAATCGCACCTAAATTCAAGCCTAATAAACTACAACAACACAACAACAACAACATACCCAATATAATTTCACAAGTAGGGTCCGGGGAAGATAATATATACGCAGACCTTACCCCTACCTGGGGAGGTAGAGATGATATTTCTGATAGACCATCGGCTCAAGAGAAGGTGAAAAAGAAGAAGGGGGAAGAAGAAGAAGAAAGAGAGGGGGGAGGGGAGGGAGGAGAAAGACAGATGAGGTAGGCAAAAGACAATAAGGAAAAAGAGGAAAAAATATAGCATCAGAAAGTAATAATCATGGAGCAACAATTTCCAGTAGCAATTTACAATAACATTGGGCTTGTTTGCTAAGTACTAGATATAATAACAAATTAAAAGGAAGTAACATTCAACCAACAATAATAAGAATATTACTGGTACTACTGGTAACCTAGGAAAAACTCAAAACTACCTATCAACCTACCACCTTAATCCTCGACCTCCACACGTTCCTATCGCTAGTCATGTCCTCTGTTAGGTAAAGCATTGACATGTCCTATCTAATCACCTCTCTCCAATGAACTTATGTCAAACACATCAAAATAACTTAGAATGACCCCAAATTTTTCACGCAAGTCATAAATCACCATACGACGTATTCCAAGGCTCGAAATCCCAAATGAACATCAATGATCGACAATTTCCAGTAGCAATTTACAAAAACATTGAACTTTTTTGCTAAGTACTAGATATAGTAACAAACTAAAAGGAAGTAACATTCATCCAATAACAATAAGAATATTATAAGTACTACTGGTAACCTAGGAGAAACTCAAAACTATCTATCAACCCACCACCTCAATCATCGACCTCCATACGTTCCTATCGCTAGTCATGTCCTCGGTTAGGTGAAGCATCAGCATGTCCTAGCTAATCACCTCTCTCCAATGAACTTATGTCGAACACATCAAAATAACTCGGAATAACCCCAAATTTTGTACGCAAGTCATATATTACCATACAACGTATTCCAAGGCTCGAAATCCCAAATGAACATCAATTACCACAAAGTCAACTATGGGTCAAACCTATCCTCTCCAAACTTTCAACTTTTGAGAATTAGCTTCAAAACCATCTAGGAACACCAAAACTCAGATCTTGTCATAGGCCTTCAAAATCACCATTCGGGCATAACGAAACCATCAAAACTTCTATCTATGTTCAAATATACAAAAATCAAACTTGAATAACACTTCCAACTTAAGCTTCCAAGTTAGGAATCAAGTGTTCCAAATCACTCCGAATATTCTCGGAACCAAACCAACCATGCACATAAATTAATAACGAAATGCCAATACTCATAATGACCGATCAGGTCATTACTAGTTGAAGTATCCACGTCCAAAATTAAGGAGGAAACAAAAGTAGCTTGGATAGACCTCAATAGTGCAAGGCACCATCAGAGGCGCCAAAACTACCATGCCTTGCGCCATTAGAGGCGCCAAATTTAGCGCACTGGACAGTGCGTTGCACTGTCTAAAGGAATGAGATTTCATGGCCTTGCATTGTCTAGAACCGTGAAATTTCATTGTAATATCTTTTTTTTGTGCTCTATTTTATATCTTCTAGGTACCATTTGGTGCAACATTTCCCCACTTTATATTCCTCCACGTAAAATAAATTCAACTAAGTTTAAATATCGCACAAATTAGCATCAATACAACAAATAAGCGAGATGAATAACGTCAATGAATAAAAAATTATAGCACGGCATCAATTACATTACAAGCGATAAACAAACTTGTAGACCTTACGGATTGTGGTAAGCAAAGATTCTTAGAATAAAAAACAACAAATTAAAAATAAACGTTGTTAGATTTGATACAATCCTCGAGTCACAAGCAAGAACCCCAAGCTTTGCCAGGTCACCGATTCGGTAGGGTCACATGCCGGAACACGTGGCGTGTTACGTGTCACTTAGACCTATACCTTTATTCCCTTCAACTAAACTTGGGTGTATTTTAGAGAAAACGAGCCTTCTCAGCTACCTAGCACACTCCCCACTACTGTAACTCGACAAAAGAGCGCTGGAGAAAATGAATGTTGCTATATCAGCAAACCCTAACCCTAGCTCTTCTCATTTTTTAAAGCAAGCTCCTACAATGGCGCTCTGTTATTCTCCTGCTTCTCTAGTGTTTACTTCTATTCAGACACATAAAGGAAAGGCTTTTGTTGTGGTTCGCTCTGTTTCTCCGGCTGGCTTTGGTTTCGGCTCCGGCTTAACTCCGTTGGCTCGACGGAATTTAAGAAATAGATCGATTCTCTCATTCGCTGCTTCACATGAGGAATCGGTGAGTCATATTCAGTAAACTTGTTAATTTCTTTTTAAATAGATATTTATTTATTGTGTTTTATTAGCTTGTTTAGTCAGTAAAGTGAGGAGTTGTAAGCATTATTCCGATATGAATTGCAGTAAAAAATAGAAGCTTTATTATGAGGAAAAAAACTGTTTTCGTGACCATCTGTTTTTAAGATTTCATTAGTTTTATGGTCATTTTATTGGTTGAAACAATTTAAAGATTTTCTAATTGAGCGTCTATGGATGTGTGATATTTAGGTGAAAAGAGTGCAATTTTCCTTATTGCGTAGGCAGTGGATAAGAAGTTAGTTTAGTTGAGAAAAGATCACCTATATTAAATTTTGAATCCCTAAATGAGATTAAATTCTAGAAATTATGAAAGTGGTACAAAATAATATTATTGGTGGTGTGTCATTTAAAATAGGTCATATAAATTAGGACTGAAGGAGTATTATATAATTCTAACTCCTAGTACAAGTCTTTACTTTTTGTTCCCAATGGATATCCTTTGCATTTTTCATTTTTATGTGGTTGAATATGATATGAGGTCCAGGGCATGGACACCGATTGTTGTTTTCAGATTCCGTTACATACTAAGATTCTAAGACAAGCTTGTAAAAAGGGGAATCCAAGTTGTTGTTCCCTTTGTAGCTTATACCCAGCTTGTAGGTGGTTCAACATCAAGCTGAAAGAGTTGCATGTAGTCCTCGTACTTTATAGTATCTTGTCATAGTGCTTAAATATGCATATTTTATTTGAAAATAGTTGAGGGATCAGCAATTGTGTCCACATCAAAGGTTAGATGCTTTGCCCTGGTATGTACATCAAACCCTGTCATTGTCCTTTTATTCGGACGGAGGTAACTTTATATTGTTTCATCAAACCTTATGTCTTAATTTTTAACTAACTCTTTTGCATCCCGTTACCATGATTTTAAATTTGAGTAGCCAGGTACACTATGCAAGAGGAGTTTTTTAAGGGTATGGACATGTTGGCGTCCACACCCCACTATCCAAATTTTGTTTGTGAAAGCTGTAGTTTGATCTAGGTGTCTAATTTAACGGTTTCTCAAGGAAACTAAGAAGCTATATTTAAGATACATAATTGTATGAAATAGTAATGGGCAGATTGGTGGGGTTTTATTGGATGCTTGGTTTCTTTTACTATTATGTTCTTTTTCTTGTGGTTCTATGTTATGGCATTTGGCTGGCTAGCACCCTGCATATTTTTGCTCATTTTGTAAAGGAAGAATTCCGTTCCTTCCAGCTTGTGATAGCTCTTTCTTATGTTAAGAATGGAGTATCTAATCTCTCTTTCTCCATATATATATATATATATATATATATATATATTATTATTATGCTCTTCCATCCTTATTAAGTTGAGCTTCTCTTCTTTATGGGCCACCTCAAAGAACATCGACTGTTCCCCTTAAATGGAAAATATCTTCCTCCAACAATTGAACTAGTATAATTGTTCATGTTTTTATTATATTGAACTTATGTGGCTTACTTTTATGTAACTATTCCACATTCTTTACATTTCAAGCTATTACCCTAAACACATCCAAACAAACTCAAATATTATAATATTTCCAAATATTTTACTCTTATATCCTAACAAGTCAAATTAGGTCTATTTTATTAGGGTGGAGGCACCGGAGGGAGTAGTATGTTTATTGTTGTGTTTAACTTAGTTTTTTTTAATCTTTTTGACGTTAGGCATAGCTCTTTCAATTTTATTAGTCAATTTTTATATTTTCAGAAGCCTTCAGATGTTGAATTGGAGAAGGATGAAAAAGATCTTAAGACAGGGGCTGAGGATTCAGAAGAGGTATGGAAGCAGACCCTAGCTTCCTTCAAAGAACAAGCGATGCAGGTAAAGGCTGTGTCACAAGAAGCATATGAGGTGTATTCCAAGAAAGCTATGATCATTTTGAAAGAAACTTCTGAGAAGTTACAAATCCAAGCGGAGAAGGCAAGAGAAGATTTGACTGTAGTTGCAAAAGAAATTAGTGAGGAGAGTAAAGAATACTTAGCAACTGCTGCCGAGAATTCCCCTGAACCTGTAAAGGATATTGTAGAAACATTTGCTTCCTCTGCGGATGAACTAGATGACATTTCAAAAGTACGAGACTTTTATGTGGGAATACCTTATGGTATGTAGACCTTATCTTTTCAAATGCAGTAGTAGGAGACTGTTCCACTATAGAAGCCGTTTCATCATTTTGTTTGGGTTATCATTAGTTTAAATTCTTTGTGAAGCATGCAATGGCTTGAAACCTATAGCTTTTTCATTGCCGTGGTCATGCTCTGCAGGAACTCTTCTTTCTGTTGGTGGCTTTTTGTACTTCATGCTAAGTGGAAGCATTGCTGCCCTTAGATTTGGTGTTATACTTGGTGGTACTCTTGTGGCCTTGAGCGTCTCAAGTTTAAGGTCGTGGAAAAGTGGAGAGTCGACTTCTCTAGCCTTAAAGGGACAGGCAGGTTAGTATATGAGAGACTACTCTCATTTACTCCCTACTCTACTTATACTCTTTCTAACACCTATCTGCAACTCTTACCTGAAGATTCTGGTTTATTTAATACGCCTTTATATATTAGTTTGCTATTATCAACTTCAGCAAAGGGTGTCGTGGGAGTTGCTTGTGAATCTGGCATATAATTGTCATACAGGGACGACACCATTAAATAGGAATGATAAATAAACTTGCAATGTCAGTAAAAGAAGCAGAAATTCTCTAGTGTTGAAGATCCCTAGTTTGTCTTAAAGATAAACTATTGAGTATTGAAATTAGTCGGTTTCAAATTGAGTGGTACTTTAAGATTCATATGTTAGATCTCAACTAGTTCAGGATTTAGGCATGGTAGTTGTTGTATTGATATGCTAATTAGCCCTTAATTTTATTGGATGTTCGAATGAAATGGGACTGAATGGTGTTAACCCGTATAGAGTATTCCTATATTCCAATCTTAACTGGTTTTGGATTGAGGTTTAATCGGTTGATTTCGTATTTATGATTCTAGATAAAATTGGCAAAATCTGGATGTTTTTTGTTTATTCACTTTAGAATAAGTTGTGGAAACAGAATACTCACTATTTTAGGAGGAACATCAGTGGCAGCTTCACCAATTTTCTGAAGGCAACTGAAAGATGATTTGAAAATTTCGCTAACTGAGAAGTCCCAAGTTTTGTTCAAAACAAGCCATATGTTGATTCTATGTGCACAACTGTTACACTCAATTACAAACCCAAAAACATAAAAGAAATAATTTTTCCTTTTGTCTCAGTGAGGCTTTCAAGTTTTTTCTTATTTTATTTTTCCATATGTGGTTGTGGGTTGCACCTTACTCCGCTCCTAATTCTTGCAACTTGCAAGGGTACAATGAGCTTGTGTAGGTTAGCTAGGGGTTTCATACCTTCATGCACACCAAAATTTTCTGTTTTACCGTCCCTTTTCAGATAATTTTACAATTTTGAAAAAGGCTTTCTTATTTTGATTGTAATGCTGGAATTTGTTTTTCATGTTTTTAATTGTTAAAAAAATTGTTTCTCATATTTCAAATTCTGTATTAATCAGTGCAACATTGCTTTACCTGTTACTCATTTTCTCTTTTTCAGCCATTGCTACCATCTTATTTGTCAGAGAATTTCGCGTGTTGTTGCAGGTAAGACATCCTTTTCTTCCTCCTCCTTTGTTTAGGTTCTTGTCCAGTTGTTCTTGGTCAATAATGTGGTTTCTTACAACTTTTTTCTCTTGCCTTGCAGAGACCGTTTCTTTTCAATTTTATTACCGCCTTCATCAGGTTTCAATATTTCTAGTTCTCACATACTTTTTTAATTCTAGACTATTTAATATTTTCCTGGTCAAACCTCATTGTCCTTTTCAGAATGTTCTTTTTATCTTGTCCAAAATAAAAAGAAAAGAAGGATGTGGCAGTGGAGAGAGGGTGCGAGAGGGTCAGAATGGGTAATGGGTTCACAGCAACATGGTTAGCTGTAACTTGTCCACCAAGGGTCTTGATGCCAGCCAGTGTTGTTAAGCGCTCATTTAAGGCGCGCTTGAGCCCTTGAAGCTCAGAAAAGCTCATATAGGGTGCTTTGCCTCGCTTTATTTGCGCTTCATTGTAAGGCAAGGCACTAAGGTGTGCGCCTCATAGCCCCCGAGTTCTCTCTCGAATCAAGCGGCACTAAACAACTAGTATAATCAGAAACAAGTGTATTAGTTGCTAAGGGAAACATTATAAACGAATTTGTTAGTGCTCTTGAAATACATATAGATTTTTATTTATTTCCTTCATTGCACCTTTTTTTGACTAAAGCCCACAGTTTAAGTGTGCTTTGCGCTTAAAGCCCAAATAGACCTATAGCCTGTTTGGCCAAACTGCAAAAATCAACTTATTTTGAGAAGTTTTGCTTTTCTCAAAAGTACTTTTGGTGATAAGCAGTTTGTGTTTGGCTAATTAGTTTGAAAAGCACTTCTGAGCAGCAATTAGTGTTTGGCCAAGCCTTAAAAAACTGCTTTTAAGTGTATTTTTCTCAAAAGCGTTTCTGAAAAAAGTGCTTTTGAAGAGAACTACTTTTTTTTGCTTATCCTCAAAAGCACTTTTTTCCTTCCAAAGGCTTGGCCATAACACCTCAATTTTTTGCCAAAAGTGCTTTTGGCAAAAAAAAAAAAAAGCACTGTTGGCCAAAAAGAAGCTTGGCCAAACAGGCTATTAGAACGCTTTTTAATGCTTTTCGCCTTTGACAACCCTGATGCCAGCTAGCTCCAAATGCCCTTATTTCAAAAAGGCTGGAGGGAGATCATATAGTAGAATGAACATGTTTACTTAGAAGTTAGAACAAAGATAAACAAGTACTCCGGAGTTCATCAAATCCCTCATGAAATTTCTGCTATCATGTTGTATATTCAATGCTATTTTAAAAAAAATGATTTAACCTTATTAAGAGTGAAATAATGAATTTTCATCTTAAGGAAAAAAAAACTCAATTTTCATCGCTCTCCGCCTTCCTATACTAAATCTTTTAGCTACGTCTTAATATATTTCGTATGTATGTCTTCTAGCTTGGGATTGAGGTGTTGTCATTGTTGAACCCCCACAATAAAGTGATGTAATCCCCTACCCTCTACCCTCCGAAAAGGGAAAAAAGGAGTATGTTGCTACATGAAGTTTTTGAAAAAGTGCATAATGAGCACAGGCATAGTAGATTTTTGTATCTCAGGTCCTCACTTTAGCATTGTCCATCGGCTTTTGCTGTGTGTAGTGGAGGAGTGGCAGCATTCTATGCTTATAGAATCTTAAGGGATGGTGAGCAGACGAAGGGTTCAAACTCAGCAGCACAGACAGAAAACTAAGCTTAATTCAGGGTAATGTCAATGTATATTGAGATTTTTAATGTTCTCCATGAGAATGTTCACCTGAAGCAAATTATTTAAATCATGTTTCTTTTGAATCTGTCTTCTTGGTCCTCTTGAATGCCTAAAGGCACAAAAGAAAAAAAGGCACTTTGGCTGCCCTACCCTATCTAGTGTTGCAATGAAATTATAGTGGGCTGCTGATCTTTCTGTTATTATTTATTCCTGCTTCTTGAATTTCCCAGGCATGAAACATATGCCACGGAATTTCAATTTTTCGTCAATTTCAACGTGGTAGATTTTCGTCCAATATATGAGCTTCTTTGTGCTGCATCCCTTGTGCTCTGATGAACCTGCTGAAGCCTAACAACTAGTCATTCCGACACAAATAAATCTGCTCATGGCAGTTGGGTAATCTGCTGGACAAGGATATGTTTTTTCCGTTTGAGCCTCTGAAGTTGCAATGGCAGTGTTTGTGCATTATTTTCCCCGTAGTTTATTATTAATAGTATTGAGTTCAGATCTTGAAGGCTAGAAATGAGCAGGGGGTATATGCAATCCCTTGAACATCTTAAGATGATTTTTAGGTTCTACTTGTGGAAGATATTTGTACGCTGGGTGGATGGTTCTCCGATGAGGATGGTTGATGATGTATCAAGGATATATGTTTCTTGCTCAAATGTAATGGATTATGAATTATGATTACATAATTATTTATTTATGGTTGCATAATTATTTCTGTGATCTCTGCTGGAATTACTTATGGTTGTTGTTTCTGTTATATTTTTGTTTTTGTTTGTGTTTTTTTTTCCTTTTTCTTTTCTTGAGCTTGAGCCGAGGGTTGATTGAAAATATCCTCTTTGCCTTATCGTAAAGTCTGTGTACGTATTATCCTTTTTCAGATCTCACTCTCTTAGACTATTGGGTAGTTGTATGTTAGCAGTTTCAATTTGGCAACCTATTTTTTTTTGTTGAGAATTATGTGAATCTCAGGTGTAAGTCGACGTTTTCTTATTTGAGTTTCTATCAACTCTATTGCGCAGCCCCAAACTTGTACATGGAATTTTGGTTAACAAATGTAAATTTTTGGTGTGGGCTAAAAACGATAATATTCTCTAACCGTTAATACCCATATTATTCACTAAGAAATGAGTTGGGTAATGAATTTTTTAAAAACAGGTCAAATAGGAATAAAGAATCATATTATCTAATGTATAACTAATGGGTTCGACTAGACATTTGTAAGACTTCAAATTGGAGGTCTCAAATTTGGAAGATTAGGAATTCACCCAAAAGTGATCGTATTCAAGAATCCATAGATAATATGATTACTCATATTATCTGACAATTAATTCATTTTTATCCGTGTTGAATATGGGTTAGGTCGGATAATTTATATGTTTTTTCATTACCCATTTTAATTCGTCCCATATCTGATCCGACCAGCCTTATTGCCACCCTAATCAGAGCTATCATTGTAGGTAGGTAATATTTATACTATTGCCATTATGCACATAACAGAACAATCAAATTTGCGTTTGGCTTTCATATGTTGTACATGTAACAAAGGTTCTTTTTTTTCAATATTAAAAAATAATTGACCATATACATATAGTGTAATTCGGCAATCGCCATGAGTAATAAATTCTCAATACCTCATAGGCTCAAAGTCCAAACGTAACATCAAATTTGTCCCAAGGAGCATATACTATTAATGATGTGTTTAGATATTGTATATTCTAGCAATTGTCATGGTTAAAAGTCTAATTGGGAGATTGTTGGGATATATACTATTAACCATGGATTTATTTCAGATATAGTATTTATTATGGAACAATCATTTATTCAATTTTAATAAAGTTTTAACATATCATATATTAGTCAGTGTACCTTGCTTATATAGTAGATGATCTGGTACATAATGTTAGCTTATACATGAAAGATTAAATCATCGGGTCTTATAAGTATAAAGTTTGAGTTTAGAATCTAATAATACAACGACGACGACCCGGCAAAATCTTACAAGTGGGGTTTGGGGAGGGTAGTGTGTACGCTGACCTTACCCGTGTCTCGAAGGAGTATAGAGGCTATTTTCGAAAGACCCTCGGCTCAAGAAGACGGAAAAGACGAGAAGAGGAGGGAAGGGAAGGCACAATATATTAGTAGGGATGGCAAACGGTGCGGGGCGGGGCGGTTGCGGGTCACACCCACGCACACCCGCGAAGACTTCAACCCGCCCCGCAAAACAAATTTTTTTAATTTTAACCGTCCCGCCCGCCCCGCGAAAAGCCGCACCGCCCCGCTCCACGAAAATATTACCCTTTATAGAAAAAAGTATACTTTGTATTTAAAGACTTAATTTTCGTACTATTAATTAAAAATAAGATAAATAAAAATTGAGGAAGCAAAGCCCAAAAAAAAAGAGACAAAAAAGATATAAATGAATTTCTTGGCTAATGAGAGGTGCCAAGTTATCTTTCTTTTTTCCTTCAATACATTCATAAGCTAATGCTGCCTAATAAATTTACTCGTGATAAAATTCACAAATTTGTATGTATATATAAGGTATACATGCAAAAACAAATTACAAAGATATGTACAAGAAAAAAATATATATGAAAAAAGACACAGAAATAGAATGAGATAATAATTGTTTTATAATGCCAAAATAAATGTGTAACTCAATAACTCTTACCTAACTTTCTTGTTTAAATGTTCTATATAAAAATTAGCGTTAGAGATTTAGAGTTTTAGACTTTAGATTTTTAATAACCCGCAACCCGCGCCCCCCACCGCCCCGCATTAATTCTTTTTAAAAAAATTATGCCCCGCCCCGCCCCGCCCCGCACCGCAAACAATGTAATCCGCCCCGCCCCGCGAATGCTGAAAAACCGCCCCGCCCCGCCCCGCCCCGCACCGTTTGCCATTCCTATATATTAGTACCATCAAACAGAAACCAAGGAAATAATAACAGTACCATAAGAAGTAAAAAATAGTTAAAATCGGCTAAGCGATCTCCCCACAATGTCGTGTGGGTCGACATCACATTTCACTAGAAATTATCTCATCCCAAACAAGGAAAATAATCCCTATACATCAATTTCATCCCAAATATAGGGAATAATCTCAACACATCAGTACAAAGATTTACCCCTCAATCACTTCTACACCCGCACATGTAGCTTTGCGATTATGTTATTTCATCTTACCGTTCCTCGGTGACTAAACGATGCTCCCAAAACGTTCTTTATATAAACGAGTTACATCTCATTTCATAATCTTTCACACATTCTTTTCATTTCATTAGCACTATTAGCCACATGTGTAATTTCCATTCTTGGTATGGTAGCCACATTTTATATCTCATATTCACTTCTTTCACTTTCAAGCATCATCATAGGCTATCAACAATAAAATCATTTGAAAACAAGACTTTTAGTATGTACATGAACAATAGGAGTCTTAGGCACATTGAGTTCTCATTCCAAATTTAGGCATAATAACTTATAATTGAAACATGATTTTAAATCATATTATTTTGATATGTAGGTCATACTTGAATACTGTCACGACCCAAAACTCGACATGCCGTGATGGCGCCTATCACAGAACTAGGCAAGCCAAGATTCACAACAAAACTAGGAATTTTGTATTAAATGTAAGATGAAGCAAGCTTAACAGTAATAACTCTCATAAATAGCCGATATGATCAACTGCGACTCCTTTACTAACTTCCATAAAATTCAGGTATCACTAAGTACATGAGTATCTACAAAATAATATATTCTGAAATGCTGTCTAAGAAGGTAGAACAGTATAGTAAAACTAAGAGATAAAGGAGGAGATTCAAGGTCTGCAGACGACAAAGCAACTGCCTCGAGGATTTTCGAATGGGTAAAATCTCCAAGATCAGCAACTAGAGTGCTTGGAAATACTTGGATCTGTACACGAGTGCAAGGTGTAGCGTGAGTACAACTAACTCAACAAGTAACAAGTATAACCTTTGGGTTGAAAGCAGTGACGAGCTAAACCAATATAGTAAAAATATTGAGTTTAACAATTACAGAAAATGTAGACATGCTTCCAGGTTTAACTGTTAAGTTCAACATAGATAAATATGCCAAGTGTGATTGATATGAGGAATATGACATACATCTCTATATCTATATGACAATATGAATACCGTAGGTGATGCAACACAATAAGAACCTCAAGTACTCACACTCTTAGATCACTCAATCTGACTATCTCAATTCTCGCTAGTCACACTTAGTCACGCAGTACTATATGGTACTTGTTGCGATGTGCATGCCAATCCATATATGGCCATAAGGCCTGTTGCATTGCGTAATCCGATCCATATATATTCATAAGGCTTGTTGTGGTGTGTAACCCGATTCACTTATAGCCATAAGACTTATTGCGTCATACAAATCGGTCCACAAATCTCACTCACATTATAGCTCTCAGGCCCCAACTCAGTCATCAATCTCTACAGTCTCTCACGCTCATAAATCTTATGCCAACTAGCCCAAACAATGATATATAACATCACAATAATAGTAACAAAGATTAAGATATGATATGAATGGATGTGACTAAGTACAAAATCGCCATATAAGCAAATAACTAAACAACAGAAATGATCACAATGGGTCTCAACGGGATAAACATATAGACTAACATGAATCGGTTGCCCAATTACTCTAACACATAAAGATAATATGAATGGCTACTAGGTGTAACGACCCGGCCGGTCGTTTTTAAAATTTATGCCCCGATCCCCACTTAATTGCTTCCCCTAAGTTCATTTTTGCTATTGTGGTTTTCCGGGATGTTCGGTTCTAGAATTTGGAGTGTTTTGGGGCACCTAGTCCCTAAATGAGAGCTTTATAGTTGAAAAATGACCCGTATATGGAACAATATTAAGACGACCTCGGAACGGAAATCCGATGGTTCCGTTAGCTCCATTAGATGATTTCGGGGTTGAGAGCATGTTCGGAATGTATTTTGGAGGTCCTTAGCTCATTTAGGCTTGAAATGCCGAAGTTTGGAATTTTTAAAAATGCGGTCGATAGGTGAGATTTTGATCGGGGAGTTGAAATGGAATTTTGATAGTTGGAGTAGTTTCATTAGGTGATTTTGGATATGTCTGCAAATTTTCAGGTCATTCGAACATTGTTTGGTCGGATTTTTGATAGTATGTAGGTTTCGGAAGTTTTAGTTGAAACTTAGGCTTGAATCCAACATAATTTGATGATTTTTGTGTTTAATGATATGTTTTTATGATTGGAACAAGTTCGTATCGCGATTTTAAGTAGGTTGGTGGTTTTGGTTGAGGTCCTGGGGGCCTCGGGGGTGTTTCCGGGGGTCAAACGGACCATTTTGAGTTGATGACACATGTCAGAATTGTTGTCATAACTGTTGCAGATTTTTACTCTATGCGATCGTGTAGGGTCCCCTGCGATCGCATAGAGGCTGGTGTGAAATCCACAATTTTCTTCCATGCGATCGCATAGGTCCGTCCCCCTCTTCTATGCAATCGCATTGCTTGTCCGCGATCGCATAGTGTATTTTGTGCCTGAGCATTATGGGTCCCCTTTCTTCTATGCGATCGCATTGTGCTTCATGCGATCGCAGTGTATAAAATTTTAACCTTCTGCGATCGCAAGCCTTAGGTTGCGATCACATAGTACATTTTTACATGCCTCCAATTTTACTCTACGCGATCGCATGACTTTGAATGTGATCGCATTGAAGAATATACCTGGGCAGAATATAACATTTCATCCGCGAGAGTCTCGCCATTTTTGCAAAAACTCAAGCCAGGGAGCTCGGTTTTGAGTGATTTTTCGAGTGCTTTTCAAAGGAAATTATTGAGTAACGATTTCTTACTCCCTTGTGATCATTATTCACTAATCTAAACTCAAATTCTTCCTTTATTTCGGATTTGGGGTGTAAATTGGGGTAAGCTTCTTAGAGAAAACCTTGATGATTTGGAGGGGCAAATGAACTCCAATTTCGATAAATTTTATATGGTTAGACTTGTGAGAGTACGAGAGTTATGAAAACGTGAAAATATTTTGATTTCGAGCTGATGGGTGGAGGGGTATTTTAGTCATTTCACACATTTTCACGTCGTAGCTTTAATTTTATCAGTGTAATTAGTTACTTGCGATGTTATTTACACTATGTAATTGGTTTGAATAAATTTGGGCTACTTGGAGTCGGATACCCGTGGCAAGGGAGTCTTTTCTTAGTGGTTTTGTACCGGGATTGAGGTAAGTGACTTGTCTAACCTTGTGTGGGGGATTTTCTCCCCTAGGATATATACATGTTGATTTGAATGGCTTGTACGCGAGGTGACGTGCGTGTACTTGCGCAAATTGTTGAAAAACCACTTTACTTGAATTGCTCAATCAGTGTTATCTTTGTTATTTGATTGGTTTAATTGTAAGAATTATCCTGTGTTAGCTAGGGAAGCATGATTAGATAGGATTAACTGTTTAAATGCCTACTTGTCTTAATTGAATTCCCTAGAACATGTTGAGACTCGATTTAGTTGTTAATTGTAGCAGTGTACTTCATATCTCTCTATGTTTCCTCTTACTTGATTGTGTTTGTGTTCTGTGGACAGGGGTTCAATTCCCGGAGATCCGGTGCTACTGAGGTAAATGACTACGGGTTCAATTCCTGGAGATCCTATGATACTGATATAGAAGACTGCGTGTTCAATTCCCGGATATCCCGTGATACTGATATATGCACTGCAGGTTCAATTCCCGAAGATCCTGAGCTACTGAGTATGAATGGACTGCAGGTTCAAGTCCCGGAGATCCCGAGTTATTGATTTGTACTTGTTGGTGTTGTTTCCTCTTTGCTGGGTTAACTGTAGATGACTTGTAGTTTTTATCTCGTTTTGCTGTTATTTCATATTTACTCCTACCTTGCACTATTCGATATTATTATCATTATTTCTATTATTCTCGGTAGGGCCCTGACCTTCCTCGTCACTACTCTATCGAGGTTATGCTTGGAACTTAATGAGTACCATCGTGGTGTACTCATGCTAATCTTTTGCACACTTTTATTGTGCAGATCTAGGTCGATCTGATCAGACGCACTACCAGTGATCTAGGAGTGTTTTCATGAGACTCGAGGTATGCATCTACTACGTCTGCAGATCCGGAGGGTCTTCTTCTGTTCTTCCCTAGTGATGCTAGTTATTCCTTTTTATTTCGATTATATAGATATTCTTGGTGTATAGAGGCAAAGTTATACTCTCTTAGCCTGTATTTGTCCGTGAGTTTTTGGGTCTTGGTGGTATATATTCTGGTATTTTGGTAAAGTGTATGTGCCGAGCGGCACCTATTACATTTTTCTGTGTCATTTCGGTGTTGATTTAATTATTGTTCATAAAAGTTATTAATTCCGCATTGTGTTAGGCTTACCTAGGTGCGTAGACTGGGTGCCGTCATGACAGATTCACGATTGGTGAACTAGGGTCGTGACAAGTTGGTATCAGAGCTCTAGGTTCATAGGAGTCACGGGACACAGGCCGATTATTTAGAGTCTCGCTGATCGATACAGAGACGTCCGAATTTATATACGAGGGGCTATGTAACTGTTTAGGAAACTCTTCATTTCTTTGAATTTCCTTGTCGTGCAATATTTTGACACCAAATCTAAACATCTGTCTTCTATTCCCTCATAGATGGTGAGGACACTTGCTACTCATGAGGATCAAACACCCGCGCCCCCTGCTACCACTGCCAGAGGGCAGGGCCGGGGTAGAGGTCGAGGAAGTGCCCGAAGTGCATCCACAACACTCGCGCGCGCTGCCGCTAAGGCACCACCGGTGGATCACGTTGGAGTGCAGGCACCTGGTACACCTACTACATCTACTACGACTCCAGCACTCCAGGAGAATCTAGCCCAGTTTATAAGCATGTACACCACTCTGGATCAGGCGAGGTTGCTTCCTCTCGCTGCATCTATATCTCAGGCCGGAGGAGGGGCCCAGACCCCTGCAACCCGCACTCTTGAGCAGCGAGTGCCCGTGGAGCAGGTTCCAGAGGTTATTCCTATACCTCCTGCCGCACCAGTACAACCCGGAGATGGGTCAGCTGCCTCCGAGGACGAGAAGCGCATGTTGGAGAGGTTCAAGAAGTATGACCCCCAGTGTTCAGTGGTTTAGCTTCAGATGATGCCTTGGGATTTCTGGAGGAGTGTCATCGCATCCTCCATACTATGGGTATAATGGAGACCAGTGGGGTTTCTTTTACTGCTTTTCAGCTTCGAGGGGCCGCTTATGATTGGTGGCACACATATGAGTTGGATAGTCAAGACGAATCTGCCTCGCTGACTTGGACACAGTTTTCTGATATGTTTTTGATGGAGTTTGTTCCCTAGAGCCTTAGGGATGCTTGGCGAGCGGAGTTTGAGCGGTTGTGCCAGGGCTCCATGTCAGTATCTGAGTATGCCATCAGTTTCACCCGGTTAGCCAGACATGCACCGACTTTGCTCACCACGGTCCAGGAGAGGTGTGGATGTTATTGAGGGTCTTATTCTTCCTATCCGGTCTAGCATGTCTAGAGAGTTAGAGAGGGATGTGCTGTATCAGCAGGCGGTGAGTATTGCCAGGCGAATCGAGGGTATGCTCACTTGAGAGCGAGGAGAGAGGGAGGCCAAGAGGTCTTGTGAGTCGGGTCATTTCTCTAGTGCCCGTACTGCAGCAGTCGGTCGATTTGGCAGGGGTTATTTCGGTCATCCAGTTCATTCAGCATTGCCAGCAACTGGTGGTACTCCAGCTCCTCCAGCACCTCAGGAGCCTTACTGTGAGCACGTGATTTTTGCCTAACATGAATTACTCCCACAAAATCAAAAAAAAATTGTCTATTTTATGGTGTGTATTTTTGTGAATTTTTGTGTTATTTTTTGGTATTTGTTTGCATTTGTATATACGTGATTATATGTGCTTAAATTAATAAAAAATTATAATACAAAAATACGTCATGCTTACATTTCTTATCTAGTTTGAAATTAGGAGTAATTAATTTTATCTTACAAAAAAAAACGAAAATCAAAAAAGAAAAGAAATAATTCATCTTTTACATTTTTTAGCATTTAAATGCCTAATTGTGTGAATTATATTTAATTGATGTTTTAATTGATTGTGTTAATTGTTAATATAACTTAATTAGTATTTTTTATAATTTAATTGATTTTGTAGTGTAATTAGAATTTTTGTTTTAATAAATTGAGAATTAAAATTAAAAGAGAAGAGAAAAGGAAATAATTGAGAGAAGAAATCTGATTTGGGCCATGTTTAAAATTGAATTGGAGCCCAAAATAATCCCTCAGCCGCCCCAGCCCAAAAATACCCATTGACCCAGTCCAAACCAAACAATACCCAACCCAATCCATCCCATCTTTAATCTCGGCCGTTGCTCCCTTCTAATCCAACGACTCAGGTTAATTCATTATTTTAATATACCAAAATCAAATTAAACCCTAAATTCACCTTCATTCTTTCCTCTCCAAATTAGCCGCCGCCTAGCCACCCTAATCCGCCGGCCGGAAATCGCCTCCGCCGGCGGAAAACTTCCAAACCACGCCATTTTTTCACACCAAGCTCGCCTCAACCTCCCCATCTCGATTCCCCTATTCGCTAGTTTCAAATACCCCCGGAACTCTTCGAATCTCTACTTTAACCGTGAACCCTAGTGGCGGCGCCGCCTCCAATGGATCCCAAACTCACACCCAACATTCACCTCATCTCCCTCACACCCTAACCACCGTTATTTCTATTCGAATCTGGTCGGAAACCACTAAACCCGAAAAAAATCGAGCTCCAAGAACCCAAACTCGAATTGGGATTTCTTCAACGATTTTATTAAATTGAGGTCTAATAGACCTTAATTGATATGTTTTCACTTAGAAAACATTTCAATTAAGGTCATTTCGACCTCAAATGCCAAAGACCAAGCGGCCGATCTCCATTTTTCTTTTGTTTCAAGGTATTTCCTTTTTCTTCTCTATTTTTGTTTAATTATACTCGTCGCTTAGTTAGTTTTCGTTTGTTATTGATTATTGTTGTGATTTCATCAACTCTCGGTTTTTTCTTCATCTCTTGGGACCTTTTATTTGGTCGACTTGTTAGTTGTTATTCTTCGCTGTTTAACGAGTGATTGTGAATCGAATTCGATTCGTTGTTAATATCGTTAAGTTGTTTGATATTGAAATTATAACATGCTGTCCGAAATTGTGTAGTCACTGCTTGTCGGATTTGTTTGTCGATTACGCATATCGTAATCGGCTAATCGAATGATATAGAATATGTGTTCGCGTCGATTAGCGTCGTCGATTAGTTAGCTTCATTTTTTTTTCTTTTCTCTTCTTTGGCCGAGAACACTGTTTTAGTGAATTGTCAATTTTAAAGTTCTGTTTTGTCTATTTGATTACCAATGTTGTTGAATACAGGTTCGCGTCGATTAGCGTCGTCGAACAGTTAGTTTCGTATTTGCTTCATTTTTTTTCTTTTCTCTCGGCTTTGAGTGTTACAAATTTGTGAATTTGTTTGTTGGCTTTTTGTTGTCGATCATACATGTTGTGATTCGACTTAACGAATGTCGTCGTTTCAATTCGCAAATTTGTTGTTTGAAATTCCGGGCAGTGGTTCACTGTTTTGCTTGATTTAAAATTTTTCGGTTTGTTGTTTGTTCAGAGTGTTGAGTTAATTGTTGGATTGTTTGTTTTGAACCATTGTTGATTCTAAATTAGGTTGTGAATTGGATATAGCTGTTAGTCCATTTAAGTAGCCCTAAAATCAACCTTTAAAGTGCAATACACATGGAAATGAGTTGTTAAAACTTGTGCTGGACAGCAGTGTATTTCATTGGTTTTTACCTTTAGGACTTTGTTTAATTATAAATCCCACCTTTAGACAAATCGGGGTGGAATAATCAGAGAATGTGAGGATAATAATGAGTATTTTCAGCTTTGTTGAGTGCTTGGTCAGTTGTTAGAATCAGGATACACATGAGAGGGAATATACAATTGAAAAAGGTTTGAAAAAGGGGAATAATAGGGGCTGGACAGATCTGAAACTGAAAAAAGGAAGGGCTGTTAGTTGGGATCTGTAGGCTATAAAACACTGTTTTGACACACACACTTGGACACACAAAAAACACTAGAAGAGAGCACACAAAAACAGAGAAAGAGCTCACTGTTTTCAGACACAAAGACATACAAAAAACACTAGAAGAGAGCACACAAAAACAGAGAAAGAGCTCACTGTTTTCAGACACAAAGACACACAAAAAACACTAGAAGAGAGCACACAAAAACAGAGAAAGAGCTCACTGTTTTCAGACACAAAGACACACAAAAAACACTAGAAGAGAGCACACAAAAACAGAGAAAGAGCTCACTGTTTTCAGACACAAAAACACACAAAAACAGAGAGAGAGCTCACTGTTTTCAGACACAAAAACACACAAAAACAGAGAGAGAGCTCACTGTTTTCAGACACAAAAACACACACACATACAGTGATATACTCTTCTGATATACACACTGTTTACACACACACATACAGTGACATACTCACAGGTATACCCACTGGAAGCAAGCACATTCACACATTGAAATCATCTGGCAGAACAGTGACATACTTCTTGGTTTTCTGGTTCATTGTGCATTTCTACCAGTAATTTGTTTGTTACTACTCTCATATTGATTTTTGGGGTTGTCGTTCACTGTTCCACCAAGTGTCTTGGGTGTTTCGTTCTATTGTCGATCTTCTGCTGTTTTGAAACTCCGAACTGTTGCTGATTTTGTTGCTATTGGATTAATTGCTGTCTGCTGCTGTTTGACTTACCATCTCCTTCTTCTCATTTTTCAATTCAGGTACACAATTTCGATTTCATTGTTGGTGTAGACTTGAAATTAAGTTGGAAATGAGAATGCCTGTTGGTTTTACGCTTTGGATCACTACCTGTCAACTTCAAATTAAATTAGATCTTCTACATGTGTGTTCATTAGCTTTGTAAAGCATATTTGTATAACTAGAATCGCTGCATGTTTCAATTTGAATCACGAGTTGTGAAATCGAGCCAACCTCTTAGTTAGAATGTAAATATTTTTTTTAATTTTGATATTATGTTTGAATCACTGTCATGAGTTTGTAGTAACTAAAAATTTTAAATAGAGTTTGAGTTAGCTTCATAATAAGTATGCTTTTTACAAGTTTGTAGTAACAGTGGTTTGTAGTTAAAACTTTAGTGTTAGGACAAAAATTTTATTCCCTTTCCGAACAAGTTTGTAGTAACAGTGGTTGGCTTCAAAAAAAAATAAAACCTTAGAGTTAGCTTTGCAATTCGTTAGTTAGTATCAATTGTCCTAATTTTGCAAGTCACGCGCAAACGAATTCTCGATCTAGTTCGGTAATAGAGTTCAAGATGTATTAAAATCAGGATGTATATACTCATGTCTCGTTAAGAGCTTTTATTTGACCCTAAGTCAACAAGTCATGGAATAAGATATCATTTTGTACATGTTTAAATTAGAAACGACAAAACCATGCATCTTTAGATAAATTGAATTTTGTTTAGTCTAGAAATCTTTTTTTTTCGATATAGTTTCAAAGTAATCTGGATATTTTTTTTATTATTATTTACCTATTTGTCAAAGTCCGAGTCCATATTGTAATTAGTCTTTCTTTTGGTATGGTTTCAAATTAATGGAGCGATTTAAAGTTTAATCATAGCATATAATTTATAAGCATGTATAAAATCAGGTATTTTTAGCCATTTATAATAATTGAAGCGACCGTGCTAGAACCACGGGATCCGGGGGTGCCTAACACCTTCCCTCGGGTCAACAGAATTCCTTACTTAGAATTTCTGGTTCGCGGACTTCATTTGGAAAGTCGAAATTTCCTCGATTCGGGATTTAAATAAATCGGTGACTTGGGACACCTTAATTTATTCCAAGTGGCGACTCTAAAAATAAATAAAATAATCCCGTTTTGAACATTGTCACTTAAATTGGAAAAACTCCCTTGCGCTCCTACCCCCCGGGGTAGCGGGTGCGCCAAAAGGAGGTGTGACAGCTCTGGCGACTCTGCTGGGGAAGGAAACCCAGAACTACTGGTTCAGGGTTTAAGAATTCGAGCTTTGAATAATTATTTTATTTGGCTTATTTATTATCCGATTTTATTACATGTTTATATTTGATATGCTAAATGTCGCTTTACCGCTTTGATATTTTGTGAACTGTATATAAATTGTGCCGATACCCATTTTTTTTTCTTTTGAGTCTTTGAAATACAATACCGGGCATTTGCTGGACATAGCCCGTTTTTCTCAAGATAGCTGTGGTGCTTGGCACCCGGTGAAGGATTTTGTAGTCACACATGTTTAGGCGGAGAGTTTTGTCAATTAAGCCGGAAAGCCATGCTACCGGTGCACTGACACTCTTCGGCTCGAGTTGTCCGCTCGAGTTAAAGCCGGTCTAGACACTTTTCCAACAGGATGATGACTTAGAATAACAAGACCTTATGCCGGATCCCCGATAGGAACGTTTATTTGCATCATGTGCATATTTGACTTAGGAGGCTCAACACAGGGGTTGGGCCTGTCTAGGACAGGTGTACCTGAAACAAAAAGACCAACTTGTTGCATCTTTTTGTGTGCATTTATTTGTTTCAGAAAGATCTCACCCCAAGAACTGCAGCAAGGCCAGACAACGCCCCCCGGGCGCAAAGATTCGAGGCTTTGGAACATGCTTAGGAGAGTCTTTTGTTTTAGAGTCCTGTTTGTCCTTTTACAAGTTTTTCTCAGTTGTTATATTTTGAAAGTGTTTCAAGTTTTAAGTTTGTTGAAATAAAATTCATGAACACTTCATCTTATGTCTATTGTTTCCGAACTACGCCCGGTCTGATTCATGCGGGGACATGATACGTAGGCAATCCACATAAGATTCGACCATCATTAAAAAATAAATAAATAAAAATAAAAATGAAAAAAAAAGGGGGGGGGAAGAAGTTAAGAGAAAAAGAAGATCGACGAAAGATGAAAGCGAAAGAAAATACAAACCGGAATGACGCATCGCAAACGAATACATGTAGCAACATTATCACTTGTATAAGTGCATCACACCCAACGTGAGATTACTTATCTGTTATGTTGTTTCAGACTAACCGTTTGTTTGCCGAAATCCAGGTTTTAGTAAAAGTGGTTGACTTTGCGGTAATCTGGCACCACATTCGTACTTCACAAGGTCCAAAGGAAAAGTTCGGCAGCCTGAAAGTACTCATTCCTATTTTACTAGATCAAAAAAGGGTGCCGACATGTCTTCAGAAATGCCTTTAGCAACCATTCCCGTTTCAGAGGAAAGCTCATTGACAACCATCCCGGCTACCGAGTCGGCAGCTTTGGAAGAGAATAGAATGCTGCGTTGCCGCATGCTCGAGATGTTGGACGATTGGAACAACGGGAAAGAGCCCCCGAGTCCGGTCCCCGGGTTCCCTGAAATTCTTCTCAGGTCAAGCGGTATTACAAATACCCCCATCAATTACCCGCCTACTCTGTTCGGGTATTCCAATGCTACAAACCTCTCTGAATCACCCTCCACATCCCATCCTCGGGTAGCACCACATGATACATCTGCAAGAACATCCGTTGAATTGCCAGTTCCAATCACAACGCACCCCACCGCACACGCTCCTTTCTTCGACTCCTCATCCTTTACATTCCCAGCGCCACCGCTCACACGGGACCATACACAAGTTGCAGCCAATACATATTCTCAGCCACCTCGATATGAGTTCCTACCGAGCCAAAATCCAAAGACCCCCGAGCAGGATGAGATGGCAAAAAGAATGAGGAGTTTAGAACAAAGCTTTAAGAACATGCAAGGTCTGAGTGGACAGAAGAGTGTATCTTACGCCGATCTGTGCATGTTCCCGCACGTCCATTTGCCATCGGGTTTTAAGACACCAAAGTTCGAAAAGTACGACGGACATGGCGACCCCATTGCTCATTTGAAGAAATACTGCAATCAATTGAGGGGTGCCGGCGGCAGAGAAGAATTGTTGATGGCGTACTTCGGAGAAAGTTTGGTCGGAATAGCGTCCGAATGGTATATGGATCAAGACATATCTCGATGGCACATCTGGGATGATCTGGCCAGAGATTTTGTAAAACAATTCCAATACAACATCGATATTGCGCCGGACAGGAATTCTCTATCGAACTTAAAAAAGAAGCCCTCAGAAAGCTTCAGAGAATATGCCATCAAGTGGCGAGAGCAAGCGTCCAGGGTGAAACCCCCATGGACGAAATTGAAATGGTCACGACTTTTCTCCAAGCTCAAGAGCCCGATTACTTTCAAAATATGATGTCGGCGATGGGAAAACCTTTCGCCGAAGCTATCAAGATCGGAGAGATGGTAGAAAATGGCTTGAAAACAGGGCGAATTTTGAGCCAAGCGGCCATTCGGGCAACTTCCCAAGCCATTCAAGGCGGGTCTGGAGGGATGCCCCGAAGCAAGAAGAAAGAAGAATCTGCTATGGCAGCGGTAGAAGACAGGAGATATCGAACCTCAAGGCAGGTATTCTCCGACAGGGTCCCCCAACATTACTATCCACATCACAGCATGGCTTATGCTCCTCCGCCTCCACCCTATGCGGTCATGAACATTCAACCTCAGGCACGGCCACAGCCACCAGCCAACAGGAATCCACCTCCATTCCAGAGAAACCAACCTCCTTACCCAAACCAGTATAATCCACGGCCAAATAACGCTCGCCACCGTGAGCAACCCAAAACGAGCTTTACACCGATTGGGGAGCCGTATTCCACTCTTTTCCCAAAACTCGGGCAAGAAAACCTATTGCAGCATGTTCCGCAGAACAGGCAGAATCCAGACTCTCCTACCTACCAGAGGGGGATATACTGTGCATATCATTCAGGTGTTGAAGGACATAGTACTGACAATTGTTGGACGTTAAAGAAGGCAGTGCAAGAATTGATCAATCAAGGGAGGATCGTCTTCGCAGATGAAGACATCCCAAATGTGACAAACAACCCATTACCAGCCCACAACAACGGACCGGTGATTGGGATGATTTGTGACGACAAAGAATTTGACCCAGCTTTGAAAGCGATAATCGCCATCGCCAACATAGAGAAGCGTCCCGAGGCTACCCCGAAACAAGAGAAAATGGGGAAAAAGGTTGAAGCTCTTGAAACCAAATCCGAAAAGACGATTGAATTGAAAGCATCGTCTCGGAAGGGCGGAGTCCTTTACCTCCCACGAGGTAGAGTGGAAAAACCATTGTCCATAGGTGCCCCCAAGAAGTTCCATTTAAAGAGAGAAACATCAATGTATGTACCAAAGGGAACTTATGTGGCCCGAAAACCAGATGAACCTGTGGTTATTGCACGCGTGCAACAAAAACCAATGACAGATCCGTCCGCAGTACCCTGGAGCTACCAACGAACACTTGTTATGCGCAAAGGGAAAGAGATTGTGGGAAATTCATCTGAGAGAGTCCTAGGACAGAAGTACTTAAACACACAGGAGGTAAATAACGCCACACAAAGGCGTTTCCCGTCAAAGAAACCTCTAAGTGCTGAAGAGGCAGAGGTCTTTTTTCAAAAGATGCAAATGCCTGATTATGAGGTGATAGACCAACTGCGTAAATGCCCAGAGCAGGTGTCGATGTTGTCCCTTCTAATGAAGTCTACTGAACATCAAAAGGTCTTGCTAAAAGCTTTGAATGAGGCATACGTGCCTATTGAGACTTCATCCGAACAACTTGAAAGGATGACAGAAAGATTCTTCGCGATCAATCAGATTTCCTTCAGTAAAGCTGATTTGCCTTTGGAGGGTGCCGCCCACAACAAAGCTTTACATTTGACTGTCAAAAGCGAAGGCTACTATATGAAGAGGGTCATGGTTGACGGGGGTTCGGGGGTAGACATATGCCAACTTTCCACTCTAGGCCGCATAGGAATCGGAGCTGAAAGGATTCGGCCTAACAATATATGTGTGCGAGCTTTTGACGGTGTAAAGAGAGATACTGTCGGAGAGATTGATGTAATTATGACCATCGGCCCGGTGGACTTCGAAGTGACATTCCAAGTCTTGGATATGGACACTTCTTACAATTTTCTTCTAGGAAGACCATGGATTCATGCGGCCGGAGCTGTGCCCTCTACCCTCCATCAGATGTTGAAATTTGAGCACAAGGGACAAGAGATCGTGGTCCATGGGGAAGATGAGCAATCAATTTACCGAGATCCATCCATACCTTGCTTGGAAGCGGAAGCGGGAAGCGAAAACATTATCTATCAAGCTTTCGAGATTGTGTTGGCAGATCAACACGAAGAAGGGAACCCTCTCCCCCAACCTTTTTTGTCTAATGCCTCCATCATGGTGGCAAAAGAAATGATTAAACATGGCTTCCAGCCAGGAAAAGGTTTGGGAAAGTCCTTACAAGGAGTGCCGAAGCTGATAACTTTACCTGTAGCTGAAAAGTTTTTCGGAGTGGGCTTTCGCCCAACCCCTGAAGATGAAAGATGGGCCAAAAAGAGAAAGGAGAAAGGATGGGTTCTGCCGCAACCATTGCCGCATCTGTACCAAACTTTTGTCCGACCAAGGTACAGTGAAGAAGAAGAAGACGAGGTCTTTACAACGGAGGAAATTGAAGACATATGTGGGGCCATGAGGCAAATGCTCTATGATGTTAATATGGTCCAATCGGGAGAAGGAACAAGCACCGCTGAGGTGCTGTATGTGGGCCCTGAAGCTAAATTGCAAAATTGGAAAGCCACACCCTTCCCAATCAGGCAGGAGTTCTGGTAGATTTGTCCTGTCGTTTTTCCTTCATCACAAGTTACTTCGGGATGTAGCTTGGATGTTTTTCTTTGTTTTCTTGTATTTTTTTGTTTCCCCAATGTAATTTTGTTTGTTTTCAGAAAATTCCAAGAAAATAAAATAAATATTTCCTTACTTTTGCACTCTTTCTAATTTTGTTATTTATTCTTCCTTTTCAGTCCTAATAATGCGGCTTTAAATAACATGAAATGCTTGCGGAACTCATGCTCAAATCCGAACACGCCACCTAATCTGGAAATAATGAACCAAGAACCGGAATACGATGAAGACGAGGCTTTTAGGGAAATAAATCGAGAATTGGAACATTTCGAGAATAAACCTAAGCCAAACTTGAATGACACCGAACCGGTTAATTTGGGAACCGATGAAGAGGTCCGAGAGACCAAGATAAGCATCCACACAGATGAGAAAACACGAGATGCAATAATCCAACTCTTGTTTGAATTTAAAGACGTGTTTGCTTGGTCTTACGATGACATGCCAGGATTAGGAGCTGATCTAGTGGTGCACAAATTACCAATCTACCCTGACTGTCGCCCAGTGCAACAGAAGCAAAGAAAGTTCAAGACTGACATCAGTGATAAAATCAAAGAAGAAATCACTAAGCAGTTGAAAACGGGGGTAATTCGAGTGGTACAATACACCACATGGTTGGCTAATGTTGTGCCCGTGCCAAAGAAAGACGGAAAAACTCGAGTATGTGTTGACTACCGAGATTTGAATAAAGCGAGTCCTAAAGATAACTTTCCTTTACCGAACATCCACATCCTTGTTGATAACTGTGCCAAACATGAGATACAGTCGTTTGTGGATTGTTATGCGGGATATCATCAAGTGTTGATGGATGAAGAAGATGCCGAGAAGACTGCGTTTACCACACCTTGGGGGACTTACTGTTATAGAGTCATGCCGTTCGGTTTGAAAAACGCAGGAGCAACATACATGAGAGCTATGATTGCCATTTTCCACGACATGATGCATCAGGAAATAGAGGTGTACGTGGACGATGTGATCATGAAATCCAGAACTCAAGGCGATCATGTGCGAGACTTGAGGAAATTCTTTGAGAGGTTGCGGAAGTACGATTTGAAACCGAATCCGGCCAAATGCGCTTTTGGAGTCCCGTCAGGTAAACTTTTGGGTTTCATAGTCAGTAGAAGAGGTATTGAATTAGATCCCACAAAGATAAAATCCATCCGGGATTTACCTCCCCCCAGAACAAAGAAAGATGTAATGAGTCTTCTAGGCCGACTGAACTACATCAGTAGGTTCATCGCTCACTTGACTTCCACATGTGAACCCATATTCAAGTTGTTGAAGAAAGACGCTGCAATCAAATGGACAACCGAATGCCAAGAAGCTTTTGACAAGATCAAAGAATATTTGTGAAACCCTCCAGTCTTAGTCCCGCCAGAGCCAGGGAGACCTCTTTTCTTGTATTTAACAGTCTTGGAAAACTCTTTTGGTTGTGTTCTCGGACAACGTGATGCGGCAGAGAAGAAAGAGCATGCGATTTACTACCTGAGCAAGAAATTCACTAGTTATGAGGTCAAGTACACTTTGCTGGAAAGAACGTGTTGTGCTTTAACTTGGGTCGCTCAGAAATTGAGACATTACCTCCAAGCCCATACGACTCACCTCATTACTCGGTTGGATCCTTTGAAGTATATATTCCAGAAACCGATGCCCACCGGAAGATTGGCAAAGTGGCAAATCCTGCTCACCGAGTTTGACATAGTCTATGTCACTCGCACGGCAATGAAGGCCCAAGCATTGGCGGACCATTTGGCCGAGAACCCGATCGACGAAGAGTATCAACCATTGAATACCTACTTTCCTGATGAAGAGGTAAATACGACAGAAGTTGTTTCGGAAGACAGTCATGCTTGGAAAATGTTTTTCGATGGGGCGGTAAACGCTAAAGGTGTAGGGATCGGGGCAATCTTGATCTCTCCTGCTGGTCAGCATTATCCGGCCACGGCTAGGCTCTGTTTCTTCCGCACAAACAATACGGCTGAGTATGAAGCTTGTATCATGGGTATGAACATGGCAATTGATCAAGGTGTCGAAGATTTGTTGATCATGGGAGATTCAGATTTAATTATCAAACAATCTCAAGGTGAATGGGAAACTCGAGACGTTAAACTCCTCCCTTATCGACAACACGTGAACATTCTTGGCAAGCGATTTGCATCGATAGAGTTCAGGTATATCCCACGATGTCACAATGAACTAGCCGATGCACTTGCCACTTTAGCTTCAATGCTACCTTATCCGGGCAACGCCCATGTCAATCCCTTGGAAATTCAAATCAGGGAAAGCCACGGTTATTGCAATGCAATCGAAGAAGGACCGAGCGTCAAGCCATGGTATTACGATATCAGGAGATTTCTGAAAACGCAAGAATACCCAGAACATGCTACTGGAGATCAAAAGAGGACCATTAGGAGACATGCGGGTGGTTTCTTTTTGAGCGGCGAGGTCATGTACAAAAGAACCCCAGATCTTAACCTTTTAAGGTGTGTTGATGCCGAAGAAGCAGGAAGAATCATGCACGAAGTACATGCAGGAGTATGCGGGCCTCACATGAATGGGTATGGCTTAGCCAAGAAAATCCTTCGAGCAGGTTATTATTGGATGACCATGGAGAAAGATTGTTTCGGTTTTGTCCGAAAATGCCATCAATGTCAGGTACATGGAGATTTGATTCATGCACCTCCAACTGAGTTGCATCCTATGTCAGCACCGTGGCCATTTGTCGCTTGGGGAATGGATGTCATCGGCCCGATTGAGCCGAAAGCCTCGAATGGACACCGATTCATACTAGTGGCTATCGATTACTTCACGAAATGGGTTGAAGCCATCACTCTCAAATCAGTCACTAAGAAAGTTGTGGTGGATTTTGTACACTCAAATCTTATCTGTCGTTTTGGTATACCTGCAACTATCATCACAGACAATGCTGCGAACCTGAATAGTCATTTGATGGAAGAAATATGCGAGCAATTCAAAATAACGCATAGGAACTCCACCCCTTATCGGCCCAAAGCCAATGGTGCGTGGAAGCAAGCAAACAAAAACATTAAGAAGATTTTGAGAAAGACAATCCAAAGTTCTAGACAATGGCATGAACAATTACCGTTCGCTTTATTGGGATACCGTACTACCGTACGCACATCGGTGGGAGCAACTCCATACCTGCTAGTCTATGGAACTGAAGCTGTGATACCGGCAGAGGTAGAAATTCCTTCGCTTCGTACAATTGTTGAAGCAGAGATTGAAGATAGCGAGTGGGTTAAGACTCGTTTGGAACAATTAACTTTGATCGATGAAAAGCGAATGGTTGCGGTCTGTCATGGACAACTGTACCAACAAAGAATGGCTCGTGCTTACAACAAGAAAGTACGACCGAGAAATTTCGAAGTAGGTCAGTTGGTTTTAAGACGCATTCTTCCACATCATGAGGAAGCGAAAGGAAAATTCGCTCCTAATTGGAAAGGACCATACATCATCAGGAAGATACTGCCAAGAGGAGCATTATACTTGGGAGACATGGAAGGAAAGGATCCTGAAACGGCTGTGAATGCAGATGCTGTGAAAAGGTATTATGTCTGAACTTGTTTCAATGAGGTCCTCACAAGTCGAAATGATTGAAGGCTTTTTATTCCTGCTACCCAAACACTACCAACCATTTTGTAGACCCTTTGAGCCGGTTACTTTTCTTTGGCTACCCTCTTTGGAATCCAAACCAAACCAAACAAAAAAAAAAAAAAAAAAAAAACAAATGTCCTGAACTACGTTCTGACTTGATTCCGAAAGGATACGTAGGCAACCTCTCCCTGAGGTTCAGTCACACCAAATCAAAAATCCCGGTTTCCCCAAAAATGAAACTGGGGCAGATGATATTTTGATTCGGTTTAAGATCCGTCAAGATGATTCCAAAGTTGTAATTTTGTTTACAATTCTTGTTACCCGAACCGAGTACAATTCCTTCAAGATCGATTGGAAGTTGTGAAAACATCATTGTTGCGATCCGGGGTTCCTGGAATGAAAAGAAATAAAATGAGAGAGTCTTATTGGTGAAAACCTTCGGGCACCATAAGACGATGGAAGTAGATAAATAAAATGAGAGAGTCTTATTGGTGAAAACCTTCGGGCACCATAAGACGATGGAAGTAGAGAAATACAAAATGAGAGAGCCTGTTGGTAAAAACTCGCAAAGAGTGCTATCTGGCGATGGTAAGAAGAGAAATGAGAGAGGTCGATTGGCGAAAACCCGCAAAGGGCGCTATCAACCGAAAAGTTTGTTTCACCACGAGAGGTCCTGGCACGACTCCTTAGCTCGGAAATATAGACCCGTTTTGGTTCATAAGAAAATGGGAGTTTTGTGAAGATCAAGCATCTAGTCCGAGGAGCATGTCATGTTGGTTAAAGTCAGCGTATACCTCAGATAAGTCCTTCTTTTCTCCCTCGAAAGGGACTCCTCTATCTTTGATACGTTTTTCCATTCTTTGATTCATTCTTCTTCTTTGAATCCCTTTCGGTTTAATTTTAATTCTGAAAATATTACAAAGGAAGGTGACAGGACCGGTTTTACAGGACTCCGCCTGGTAAAGAAGAAAAGAAAAACAGCCTCAATGGTGTATTGTTACAATCCACGATTGGATCGTAATGATCGATTGTTTCCAAAGGAAAAGAGTTTTAGAAAGGAAACGGAAATCAAAGGCTAAGGTCTTAGAAGAGACAGAATAAGGCAGAAGGATAGAACCTACACGGAAAATCCCCATGGAATTCCGGGAATGAACCCGGTCAGTTCGAAAGGAAGTCATCCCAAAGACAATTGGTAACAAACTTCTCAATGGAAATGGGGAAACGATCAAGCAATGAAGATAACCAAGGTCGCAAAGCCAACCACTTTTTCAACTGATAAAATGTTCTTTGTTGAAAGCAGGTCTGTTTAATTGTGCAAGAAGAAGGTACCACTCGAAGAAGTGAAATACGCAAGCTTTGAAATGGCTTTGGAACAAGGAAAACACATAAAAAGGTAAGTTTCTTTTTAGAGATTTATCCTATGCATTTGTTGATGTTTAAAAAGAACGCCTAAAAGAAGGCCAAAAAAGAGTGAAAGAAAAGAAAATGAAAACTCCGAAAAAGAGAATCAAATCGTATCAGTCCAATATCTGTTTGGACCCCGGTCAGAAAAACCGAGGGTCTTTCCGGCCAGAAAGCCGTGAAACTTTTATCCCCGGTCAGAAAACCGAGGATCTCCCAGTCAGAAAACTGCGGAGCCATTTACTTTTACCCCGGCCAAAAAACCGAGGATCTGACGAAAAACCGTTAGATATTGTTTGAATTCCGACCGAAAAGCCGTGAAACTTTTATCCACGGTCAGAAAACCGAGGATCTCCCAGTCAGAAAACTGCGGAGCCATTTACTTTTACCCCGGCCAAAAAACCGAGGATCTGACGGCCAAAAAACCGTTAGATATTGTTTGAATTCCGGCCAGAAAGCCGTGAAACTTTTATCCCGGTCGAAAAACCGAGGATCTCCCAGTCAGAAAACTGCGGAGCCATTTACTTTTACCCCGGCCAAAAAACCGAGGATCTGACGGCCAAAAAAACCGTTAGATATTGTTTGAATTCCGGCCAGAAAGCCGTGAAACTTTTATCCCGGTCAGAAAACCGAGGATCTCCCCAGTCAGAAAACTGCGGAGCCATTTACTTTTACCCCGGCCAAAAAACCGAGGATCCGACGGCCAAAAAACCGTTAGATATTGTTTGAATTCGACCGAAAACCGTGAAACTTTTATCCCGATCGAAACCGAGGATCTCCCGGTCGGAAAACTGCGAGCCATTTACTTTTACCCCGGCCAAAAACCGAGGATCCGACGGCCAAAAAACCGTTAGATGTTGTTTGAATTCCGGCCAGAAAGCCGTGAAACTTTTATCCCGGTCAGAAAACCGAGGATCTCCCAGTCAGAAAACTGCGGAGCCATTTACTTTTACCCCGGCCAAAAAACCGAGGATCTGACGGCCAAAAAACCGTTAGATATTGTTTGAATTCCGGCCAGAAAGCCGTGAAACTTTTATCCCCGGTCAGAAAACCGAGGATCTCCCCAGTCAGAAAACTGCGGAGCCATTTACTTTTACCCCGGCCAAAAAACCGAGGATCTGACGGCCAAAAAACCGTTAGATATTGTTTGAATTCCGGCCAGAAAGCCGTGAAACTTTTCTTCCCGGTCAGAAAACCGAGGATCTCCCAGTCAGAAAACTGCGGAGCCATTTACTTTTACCCCGGCCAAAAAACCGAGGATCTGACGGCCAAAAAACCGTTAGATATTGTTTGAATTCCGGCCAGAAAGCCGTGAAACTTTTATCCCGGTCAGAAAACCGAGGATCTCCCCAGTCAGAAAACTGCGGAGCCATTTACTTTTACCCCGGCCAAAAAACCGAGGATCTGACGGCCAAAAAACCGTTAAATATTGTTTGAATTCCGGCCAGAAAGCCGTGAAACTTTTATCCCGGTCGAAAAATCGAGGATCTCCCAGTCAGAAAACTGCGGAGCCATTTACTTTTACCCCGGCCAAAAAACCGAGGATCTGACGGCCAAAAAAACCGTTAGATATTGTTTGAATTCCGGGCAGAAAACTGTGAAACTTTTATCCCGGTCAGAAAAACCAAGGATCTCCCCAGTCAAAAAACTGCGGAGCCATTTACTTTTACCCCGACCAAAAAACTGAGGATCTGACGGCCGAAAAACCGTTAGATATTGTTCGAATTCCGGCCAGAAAGCCGTGAAACTTTTTTTCCCCGGTCAGAAAACCGAGGATCTCCCAGTCAGAAAACTATGGAGCCATTTACTCTTACCCCGGCCAAAAAACCGAGGATCCGACGGCCAAAAACCGTTAGATGTTGTTTGAATTCCGGCCAGAAAGCCGTGAAACTTTTATCCCGGTCAAAAAACCGAGGATCTCCCAGTCAGAAAACTGTGGAGCCATTTACTTTTACCCCGGCCAAAAAACCGAGGATCTGACGGCCAAAAACCGTTAGATATTGTTTGAATTCCGACCGAAAGCCGTGAAACTTTTATCCCGTCGAAAACCGAGGATCTCCCCGATCAGAAAACTCTGGAGCCATTTACTTTTACCCCGGCCAAAAAACCGAGGATCCGACGGCCAAAAAACCGTTAGATATTGTTTGAATTCGGCCAGAAAGCCGTGAAACTTTTATCCCCGGTCAGAAAACCGAGGATCTCCCAGTCAGAAAACTGCGGAGCCATTTACTTTTACCCCGGCCAAAAAACCGAGGATCTGACGGCCAAAAAACCGTTAGATATTGTTTGAATTCCGGCCAGAAAGCCGTGAAACTCTTCTACAAAATCCCGGCCAGAAAGCCGTTTGAACCTTTGTGAAACCATGACTTTCTTACCCAATACCAAAGAGTCTTTTAATCACTTTCTGTGTCACAACTAACTCACGAAATTTTCCTAGCAAAACTGGGCAGAAAAATTTCGTTCGTTTGTTCGTTTTGTTGTCTAAATAGGTTTGACCTCGGGACGCAAGGATCGAGATAACCTACAAATGGAACACCAATCCAGAGTGAAGAAAAGAACAAAAAGAACCAAAAGAAAAGAGTTCAAATGTTGGAGTAAACAAAGGCACGATTGCTCAGAAGATGATTGAAGTAACAAGCTCCGCCGACTCCGTTTCACTCGATGTTACAGAAATAAACAAGCACGTACAACTTGTGGAGCATCAAGATTCGGATCGAGGTCTACCGCAAATCAGCTAAGATTCAAGATCAAGTTTTCAAGAGAATCATAGATAGGAATCTTGTAACTCATAGTTTGATAGCATAGCTAGTTCAGCTTTAATTTCTTTTGGTGTAATAAGGAGATCGGTAAGCAGTAAACAGCAGCATGCAGCAACGATAGCAACAGTAACAGCAAAGTGTCAGTCCACGGTAGTCCCAGCTACCAAAACTTCCCGAACTACATTGACCTGATTCCTGTTTAGCCCAGGATATGTAGGAGGCCTCCGAAGCAAAGGCTCGGTCAAAACTCTTTCAAAATGCTTCACACGAAGTATTCAAATGGGAAAAAATCGCTCGTATTTGCTCAGTTATCTTTGCACGAAAACTCTTCGAGTTTACACGCAAAGAGGGGCAGCTGTGAGCACGTGATTTTTGCCTAACATGAATTACTCCCACAAAATCAAAAAAAAATTGTCTATTTTATGGTGTGTATTTTTGTGAATTTTTGTGTTATTTTTTGGTATTTGTTTGCATTTGTATATACGTGATTATATGTGCTTAAATTAATAAAAAATTATAATACAAAAATACGTCATGCTTACATTTCTTATCTAGTTTGAAATTAGGAGTAATTAATTTTATCTTACAAAAAAAACGAAAATCACAAAAAGAAAAGAAATAATTCATCTTTTACATTTTTTAGCATTTAAATGCCTAATTGTGTGACTTATATTTAATTGATGTTTTAATTGATTGTGTTAATTGTTAATATAACTTAATTAGTATTTCTTATAATTTAATTGATTTTGTAGTGTAATTAGAATTTTTGTTTTAATAAATTGAGAATTAAAATTAAAAGAGAAGAGAAAAGGAAATAATTGAGAGAAGAAATCTGATTTGGGCCATGTTTAAAATTGAATTGGAGCCCAAAATAATCCCTCAGCCGCCCCAGCCCAAAAATACCCATTGACCCAGTCCAAACCAAACAATACCCAACCCAATCCATCCCAACTTTAATCTCGGCCGTTGCTCCCTTCTAATCCAACGGCTCAGGTTAATTCATCATTTTAATATACCAAAATCAAATTAAACCCTAAATTCACCTTCATTCTTTCCTCTCCAAATTAGCCGCCGCCTAGCCACCCTAATCCGCCGGCCGGAAATCGCCTCCGCCGGCGGAAAACTTCCAAACCACGCCATTTTTTCACACCAAGCTCGCCTCAACCTCCCCATCTCGATTCCCCTATTCGCTAGTTTCAAATACCCCCGGAACTCTTCGAATCTCTACTTTAACCGTGAACCCTAGTGGCGGCGCCGCCTCCAATGGATCCCAAACTCACACCCAACATTCACCTCATCTCCCTCATACCCTAACCACCGTTATTTCTATTCGAATCTGGTCGGAAACCACTAAACCCGAAAAAAATCGAGCTCCAAGAACCCAAACTCGAATTGGGATTTCTTCAACAGATTTTATTAAATTGAGGTCTAATAGACCTTAATTGATATGTTTTCACTTAGAAAACATTTCAATTAAGGTCATTTCGACCTCAAATGCCAAAGACCAAGCGGCCGATCTCCATTTTTCTTTTGTTTCAAGGTATTTCCTTTTTCTTCTCTATTTTTGTTTAATTATACTCGTCGCTTAGTTAGTTTTCGTTTGTTATTGATTATTGTTGTGATTTCATCAACTCTCGGTTTTTTCTTCATCTCTTGGGACCTTTTATTTGGTCGACTTGTTAGTTGTTATTCTTCGCTGTTTAACGAGTGATTGTGAATCGAATTCGATTCGTTGTTAATATCGTTAAGTTGTTTGATATTGAAATTATAACATGCTGTCCGAAATTGTGTAGTCACTGCTTGTCGGATTTGTTTGTCGATTACGCATATCGTAATCGGCTAATCGAATGATATAGAATATGTGTTCGCGTCGATTAGCGTCGTCGATTAGTTAGCTTCATTTTTTTTTCTTTTCTCTTCTTTGGCCGAGAACACTGTTTTAGTGAATTGTCAATTTTAAAGTTCTGTTTTGTCTATTTGATTACCAATGTTGTTGAATACAGGTTCGCGTCGATTAGCGTCGTCGAACAGTTAGTTTCGTATTTGCTTCATTTTTCTTCTTTTCTCTCGGCTTTGAGTGTTACAAATTTGTGAATTTGTTTGTCGGCTTTTTGTTGTCGATCATACATGTTGTGATTCGACTTAACGAATGTCGTCGTTTCAATTCGCAAATTTGTTGTTTGAAATTCCGGGCAGTGGTTCACTGTTTTGCTTGATTTAAAATTTTTCGGTTTGTTGTTTGTTCAGAGTGTTGAGTTAATTGTTGGATTGTTTGTTTTGAACCATTGTTGATTCTAAATTAGGTTGTGAATTGGATATAGTTGTTAGTCCATTTAAGTAGCCCTAAAATCAACCTTTAAAGTGCAATACACATGGAAATGAGTTGTTAAAACTTGCTGGACAGCAGTGTATTTCATTGGTTTTTACCTTTAGGACTTTGTTTAATTATAAATCCCACCTTTAGACAAATCGGGGTGGAATAATCAGAGAATGTGAGGATAATAATGAGTATTTTCAGCTTTGTTGAGTGCTTGGTCAGTTGTTAGAATCAGGATACACATGAGAGGGAATATACAATTGAAAAAGGTTTGAAAAAGGGGAATAATAGGGGCTGGACAGATCTGAAACTGAAAAAAAGGAAGGGCTGTTAGTTGGGATCTGTAGGCTATAAAACACTGTTTTGACACACACACTTGGACACACAAAAAACACTAGAAGAGAGCACACAAAAACAGAGAAAGAGCTCACTGTTTTCAGACACAAAGACACACAAAAAACACTAGAAGAGAGCACACAAAAACAGAGAAAGAGCTCACTGTTTTCAGACACAAAGACACACAAAAAACACTAGAAGAGAGCACACAAAAACAGAGAAAGAGCTCACTGTTTTCAGACACAAAGACACACAAAAAACACTAGAAGAGAGCACACAAAAACAGAGAAAGAGCTCACTGTTTTCAGACACAAAAACACACAAAAACAGAGAGAGAGCTCACTGTTTTCAGACACAAAAAACACACAAAAACAGAGAGAGAGCTCACTGTTTTCAGACACAAAAACACACACACATACAGTGATATACTCTTCTGATATACACACTGTTTACACACACACATACAGTGACATATTCACAGGTATACCCACTGGAAGCAAGCACATTCACACATTGAAATCATCTGGCAGAACAGTGACATACTTCTTGGTTTTCTGGTTCATTGTGCATTTCTACCAGTGATTTGTTTGTTACTACTCTCATATTGATTTTGGGGTTGTAGTTCACTGTTCCACCAAGTGTCTTGGGTGTTTCGTTCTATTGTCGATCTTCTGCTGTTTTGAAACTCCGAACTGTTGCTGATTTTGTTGCTATTGGATTAATTGCTGTCTGCTGCTGTTCGACTTACCATCTCCTTCTTCTCATTTTTCAATTCAGGTACACAATTTCGATTTCATTGTTGGTGTAGACTTGAAATTAAGCTGGAAATGAGAATGCCTGTTGGTTTTACGCTTTGGATCACTACCTGTCAACTTCAAATTAAATTAGATCTTCTACATGTGTGTTCATTAGCTTTGTAAAGCATATTTGTATAACTAGAATCGCTGCATGTTTCAATTTGAATCACGAGTTGTGAAATCGAGCCAACCTCTTAGTTAGAATGTAAATATTTTTTTTAATTTTGATATTATGTTTGAATCACTGTCATGAGTTTGTAGTAACTAAAAATTTTAAATAGAGTTTGAGTTAGCTTCATAATAAGTATGCTTTTTACAAGTTTGTAGTAACAGTGGTTTGTAGTTAAAACTTTAGTGTTAGGACAAAAATTTTATTCCCTTTCCGAACAAGTTTGTAGTAACAGTGGTTGGCTTCAAAAAAAAATAAAACCTTAGAGTTAGCTTTGCAATTTGTTAGTTAGTATCAATTGTCCTAATTTTGCAAGTCACGCGCAAACGAATTCTCGATCTAGTTCGGTAATAGAGTTCAAGATGTATTAAAATCAGGATGTATATACTCATGTCTCGTTAAGAGCTTTTATTTGACCCTAAGTCAACAAGTCATGGAATAAGATATCATTTTGTACATGTTTAAATTAGAAACGACAAAACCATGCATCTTTAGATAAATTGAATTTTGTTTAGTCTAGAAATCTTTTTTTTCGATATAGTTTCAAAGTAATCTGGATATTTTTTTTATTATTATTTACCTATTTGTCAAAGTCCGAGTCCATATTGTAATTAGTCTTTCTTTTGGTATGGTTTCAAATTAATGGAGCGATTTAAAGTTTAATCAGAGCATATAATTTATAAGCATGTATAAAAATCAGGAATTTTTAGCCATTTATAATAATTGAAGCGACCGTGCTAGAACCACGGGATCTGGGGGTGCCTAACACCTTCCCTCGGGTCAACAGAATTCCTTACTTAGAATTTCTGGTTCGCAGACTTCATTTGGAAAGTCGAAATTTCCTCGATTCGGGATTTAAATAAATCGGTGACTTGGGACACCTTAATTTATTCCAAGTGGCGACTCTAAAAATAAATAAAATAATCCCGTTTTGAACATTGTCACTTAAATTGGAAAAACTCCCTTGCGCTCCTACCCCCCGGGGTAGCGGGTGCGCCAAAAGGAGGTGTGACACTTACTATGCTCCCCTAGTTTCCAATGCGCCTCCTGCGCGGGGTACTTTCAAGGGTCAGTCTAGCGGGAGCAGGGCCGGTCAGTCACAACCACCGCGTCCTCCAAAGGCTTGTTATGAGTGTGGGGATACTCGCCATCTGGTTAGGGATTGCCCTAGGCATAGGAGAGGAGCGCCTCCACAGAATTTGCAGCCTCAGCATGTTTCATAGGGGCATCAAACCATCGTTCCAGCCCTAGCTGCCACCCCACCTGCCCAGCCAGCCAGGGGTGGGGATCAGGGTGATAGAGGCCGCTCTCGAGCGAGAGATCAGGCCAGATTTTATGCTATTCCTGGTCGCGCCGCAGCTGTCGCCTACGATTCTGTTATCACAGGTATTATTTTGGTTAGTCACAGAGAGACATCAGTTCTATTCAATCCCGGTTCTACTTTTTCATATGTGTCCTCTTATTTTTCTTCAGATCTGGGTATGCCTCGGGATTCTTTGAGTGCCCCCGTTTATGTTTCTACTTTGGTGGGAGATTTTTTGGTTGTGGACCGTGTGTATCGGTCGTGTTTGGTCACTATTTGTAGTTTTGAGACCAGAGCGGATCTTTTATTGCTCGGTATGGTTGATTTCGATATTATTTTGGGCATGGATTGGTTGTCGCCCCATCATTCTATTCTTGATTTTCACGCCAAAACTGTGTCGCTGGCTATGTCAAGCATTCCATGTATTGAGTGGAGTGGTACTCTAGATCACACCCCCAGCTGTGTTATTTCCTTTCTCAAAGCTCAGCGTATGGTTGAGAAGAGGTGTGCTGCTTATCTAGCTTATGTGAGGGATGTCAGTGTTGACACTCCTTCTATTGATTCAGTCCCAGTGGTACGTGATTTCTCTAATGTGTTTCCAGCTGATCTCGCGGGCATGCCGCCCGATAGAAATATCGATTTTGGTATTGACTTATTGCTGAGCACTCAGCCCATTTCTATTCCTCTGTACCGCATGGCTCCTCCTGAGTTGAAAGAGTTGAAGGATCATTTATAGGAGTTGTTGGGTAAGGGTTTCATTCGGCCTAGTGTTTCGCCTTGGGGTGCTCCTGTGTTGTCTGTGAAGAAGAAGGACGGTTTTATGCGCATGTGCATTGACTATCGCCAGTTGAACAAAGTTACAGTGAAGAACCGGTATCCTTTGCCACGTATTGATGACCTATTTGATCAGCTTCAGGGCGCACATGTGTTCTCCAAGATTGATTTGTGCTCTGGTTATCATCACCTGAAGATTCGGGAGCTAGCTATCCCGAAGACTGCCTTTAGGACTCGGTATGGTCACTACGAGTTCCTCGTTATGTATTTCGGGCTGACTAAAGCCCCAGCAATTTTCATGCATTTGATGAACAATGTATTCATGCCATATCTTGACTCGTTCATGATTGTTTTCATTGATAATATTTTGGTATATTCCGGGAGTCAGGAAGAGCATGAGCAACACCTGAGGATAGTGCTTCAGACTCTGAGGGAGAAGCAATTATATGCAAATTTCTCTAAATGTGAGTTTTGGCTGAGTTCGATGGCATTTATAGGCCACGTGGTGTCGAGCGAGGGTATTCGAGTGGATCCGAGGAAGGTGGAGGCCGTGCAGGGTTGGCCCAAACACTCCTTAGCTACTGAAATTCGTAGTTTCCTTGGTTTGGCGGGTAATTACCGTCGCTTTGTGGATGGGTTCTCTTCGATCGCAGCACCTATGACCAGATTGACCCAAAAGGGTGCCCCTTTTCAGTGGACCGAGGAGTGTGAGGCGAGCTTTCAAAAGCTCAAGACAGCTTTGACTTCGGCCCCTTATCTTGATGTTACCTACCGGTTCGGGGTCCAATAAAGTTTATTATGATGCCTCACGGGTTGGACTCAGAGCAGTATTGATGCAGAACGGTAGGGTGATTGCCTACGCATCACGACAGTTGAATGTGCATGAAAAGAACTACCCTGTCCACGATCTTGAGCTAGCTGCCATTGTTCACGCCTTGAAGATTTGGCGTCATTTTTTGTATGGGGTTCCTTGTGAGATTTACAGTGATCATCATCAGAATTTGCAGCACTTGCTTAAGTAGAAGGACCTGAACATGCGTCAGAGGAGATGGTTAGAGTTGTTAAAAGACTATGATATTACTATTCTTTATGACCCCGGCAAGGCCAATGTGGTTGCTGATGCCTTGAGTCGCCGGGCGGAGAGTTTGGGGAGTTTGGCATATCTACCAGCTTCGGAGAGATCTATGGCGATGGATGTTTAGGCTTTGGCTAGACAGTTTGTTAGATTGGATCTTTTGGAGCCCAGCCGGGTTCTGGCCTGTGTGGTTTCTCGGTCTTCTCTATTTGATCGCATCAGAGAGCGACAATTTGATGACCCTTATTTACTTGATCTTCAGGACAAGGTTCGACATGGTAACGCTCGATATGTTACCATCGAGGATGACAAAGTGATGAGGATGCGGGGGCGTATTTGTGTGCCCAATGTAGACGACCTTCGAGAGTTGATCCTAGCTGAGGCCCATAGCTCGCGGTATTCCATCCATCCGGGTGCCGCGAAGATGTATCAAGACTTGAGGCAACACTATTGGTGGAGGCAGATGAAGAAGGATATAGTTGACTATGTTTCTAGGTGCATCAACTTCTAGCATGTGAAGTATAAGCATTAGCATCCGGGTGGGTTATTGCAGCACATTGAGATCCTAGAGTGAAAGTGGGAGCGCATCACCGTGGACTTCGTATTTAGACTTCCACGGACTGTGAGGAAGTTTAATTCTATTTGGGTCATAGTGGATCGACTGACCAAGTCCGCCCATTTCATACATGTGTGCACTGCTTACTCATCAGAGCGATTGGCAGAGATCTATATCAAGGAGATAGTCCGGTTGCATGGTATTCCGGTTTCCATCATTTCAGACAGAGGCACTCTGTTTACTTCATGGTTCTCGAGGGCCGTGCAGTAGGAGTTAGGTAATCGGGTGGAGCTGAGCACATCATTTTACCCCCAGACGGATGGACAGTCTGAGCGCACTATTCAGATTTTGGAGGATATGCTCCGTGCGTGCGTGATTGAGTTTGGAGGTTCATGGGATCATTTCTTTCCACTGGAGGAGTTTGCTTATAACAACAGCTATCAGTCTAGCATTTAGATGGCGCCGTATGAGGCCCTATATGGTAGGAGGTGCAGATCCCCAATGGGTTGGTTCAAGCCGGGCGAGGCCAGGTTGCTAGGTACTCAAATCGTCCAGGATGCAATAGACAAGGTCAAGTGATTCATGATAGACTCCGTGCAGCCTAGTCCAGATAGAAGAGTTATGCGAACAAGAAGGTTCGCGATGTGGCCTTTATGGTTGGCAAGCGGGTTCTACTTTGGGTCTCGCCTATGAAGGGCGTCATGAGATTTGGGAAGAAGGGGAAGCTGAGTGCTAGATTTATTGGGCCTTTTGAGATTTTGAGGCGTGTTGGGGAGGTTGCTTATAAGCTGGCCTTACCTCCCAGCCTAGCCGGAGTCCATCCAGTATTTCATGTCTCTATGCTCCAAAGATACCATGGTGACCCATCGCACGTGTTGGATTTCAGTTCAGTTCAGATGGACGAGGATATATCTTATGTTGAGGAACCAGTGGCCATTTTGGACAGGCAAATTAGAAAGTTGAGGTCAAAGAACATCGCTTCGGTGAAGGTCTAGTGGCGGGGTCAGCCGGCTGAGGAGGCGACTTAGGAGATCGAGTAGGATATGCGCAGCCAGTATCCTCATCTCTTCACTACTTCAGATATGTTTCCTATGCTCGTTCGAGGACGAACGGATATTTAAGTGTGGGATCGGAAGATGTAACGACCCGGCCGGTCATTTTTGAAATTTACTCTAAGTTCATTTCTGCTATTGTGGTTTGTCGGGATGTTCGGTTCTAGAATTTGGAGTGATTTGGGACACTTAGTCCCTAAATGAGAGCTTTATAGTTGAAAAATGGCCCGTATTCGGAACATTGTTAAGACGACATCGGAACAGAAATTCGATGGTTTTGTTAGCTTCGTTAGGTGATTTCAGGGTTGGAAGCATGTTCGGAATGTATTTTGGAGGTCCGTAGCTCATTTAGGCTTGAAATGCCAAAGTTTGGAATTTTTGAAAATCTAGTCCATAGGCAAGATTTTGATGCGGGAGTCGAAATGGAATTCTGACAGTTGCAGTAGCTTCGTTAGATGATTTTGGATATGTCTGCAAATTTTCAGTTCATTCGGACAACGTTTGATCAGGTTTTTGATAGTATGTAGGTTTCGGAAGATTTGGTTGAAACTTAGGCTTGAATCTGTCATAATTTGATGATTTTTGTATTTAATGATATTTTTTATGATTGGAACAAGTTTGTATCGTGATTTGGAGTAGGTTGGTGGTTTTGGTTGAGGTCCCGGGGGCCTCGAGGGGTGTTTCCGGGGGTCAAACAGACTATTTTGAGTTGATGAAACAGGTCAGAATTGTTGTCATAACTGTTGCAGATTTTTACTATACTTCAAACCATATTTTTCAGATTGTAAAAAAAATCAAAAATAAGAAGTTTTGAATGTTTTCCAGAGTTTCTGAAATCTGATCTTTTCAGAGAAGAAGAGAGAACGTTTGTGTGCAGTAAAATGATGTTGAATGTCTATATGTGAGTGATGGACTATTTTTCTTTTATATAATGCACAAAAAGGCATCAAAAGACGAATATTCTTGCCTAAAATTTATGAAAATCAGGATAGTACAATATCGTTTACAACTGTCTGTCCTTTTTTCTTATCCATTACCAGTATTTTTGCTAAAATAGGGACAACTATCCAAAATACTAGAACATTATGATATTATCCTATGTAAAAGTTTATTTTTACCCTTCCAATTACAGACTTATTTCAAGTTTGTCCGAAGTTCCTTTTATTTCAATTAAGACCCTACAAGTTTCGAACGATTTGCAATTCAGAAGATTCAGGGTCCAAAATCAAAAGATGTAATTAAACACTGATATTTGCCTAATTAGTAAGAGCTCATTTAATTAACCCTAAACAAACACTGAATTTAAACAACTGATATTTGAACAACAATCAAACCAATATTGAAAGAAAGTTATGAGGAACCCCTAAAAATTAGACTACTTAATTTATAAATAAAAACAACTTAATCAATTAGCATTTAGAAATGTGATTGAAACTAAGCTAAAAATTGCAACTAAAACTGAGAATACTAGAGAGGAACAAATACGAAAAATGGAAACAAAAATAGAGCAATCATGCAAATTAAAAATTAAGCTTAATCAACCTAAATCTTATGCAATCGAAACCAAACTTTAGCTAATTGCAAGATTCAACATGCTTTTATGAACAAGTTGACAATACCAATTAAAGGGAACGATGTCACTTATCTGGATCATATATGGTAAACGGAAGAAACAAGCGGGGAAAAAAGTAGAAAGAAGAACAGAAATAAAGAAAACAAACAAAACAATAAAAGAAAAAGAATTACCTAAGACTGTTTTTGATCGGTCCAGTTGATGAACTATCCTGAATGAAACACTCGTGAACTTATACAGCCGTTAATTGGTTGTTCTTAACAAGAACAATCAATTAATGGACGTTTGGGTCACATACTCCCCAGAAAAGAATAAAGGAAAACTAGGGGTTTTTCGAAATCTTAGATTTAAGATTCGATAGGATTAAGGGCAATTCGAGGGGAACCAAAGGAATATTTGGGAAGAGGAGGAAGAGGTTGCATGGTGTAGTTTTGGATTGATTTGGAGAAATTAGGGTTTTTGGGCATGAAACACGAATTTGAAATTTGAGATTATTGGTGATGATTTGAAAAAAACGAGTTAGAGAATTGGAACGAGGAGATGATGGAGGTTCCAGGGTGTTAAATTGGCGGTGTTTGGGGTGCCAGAACCATTGTGAGGCGATTTTCGGCGGGTGATTGATGGCGGAGGCGGCGAAAGAAATTGGGGCGGCTAGGGTTCTTAAGGTTTGGGTGTTAGAGACGAAGTGAGAGGGATTGGAATGGGGGGGGGGGGTAGAGAGTTTCGGGTAGTCATATAGTTAGTGATCAATAAGTTCCCAGTCGTTAGATCCAATGTGATCAACGTTGGGATCAAAATTAATAAATACGACGTCGTTTGGCTATGGAAGGGGATGGACTGGGTAAGGCATATTTGGGCTTGGGTTTGGGTAATTATTCGGGCTGATTTTGGTTTTAAAAAAAATAGCTCCAAATTCAGAACTTAAAACCGCCTTTTCAATTTCTTATTCCTATTTTCCTTTCCTTTTTTTCTTTTCTTTTTCTTTAATTTAAAAACCTAAATTAAAATCCTAAATTAATCTAAATTGTAAAACTAACCAATTACCTAATTATAAAAATTACTTGATCCTAAATTAAAAGAGAGAGAAAAAAAATCAATAATCTAAAGATTAAAAGGTAAAAACTGTAAAATGGACCATTTTTGGAATTTTCATTTTTAATGACACAAATAATTAACCAATTAATCCTAAAAAATATAAAAATAAAACCTAAATGCAATGCATGGTATTTTTGATATTATTTTATAATTTTAATGGAAATTAAATGTGCACAAAAATGCAAACAATTAATAAAATCCAAATAATTGAAAAAAAATAATTTAGTTTCTTGAATTTTATAGGAGCAATTCATATAGGGCAAGAATCACGTGCTCACATATAAGTGATGTTTTGAATGTATAGGGTAAAAACCAGACTGAAGCATTGAAGAGGGTATATGAGCATGTGTAGTTGCAATTGGAGAAGACATGAAAATGTTATCAATAGAGCTAACAAAGGCAAAAAAAAGTTATTCAAACCTGGTGATTGGGTTTGGGTTCACTGGAGGAAGGAACGGTTTTTCGATAAACGCAAATCTGTGTTGCATCATCGTGGAGATTGATCATACCAAGTTCTTGAGACAATTGGCAACAATTCTTACAAGTTGGATTTTCCGGGTGAATTTAAGGTGAGTATGACATTAAGTCTTTCAGACTTATCTCCTTTTGGTGTAGATATGTTGGATTCGTGGACAAATCCTTTTCAAGAGGGAGGGACTAATACGATCTTAAACAGCCCGAGGAGCGAAAAATATTGAAGATGACCCCGAATTATCTAGTGTACCATTGACTCACTTCAAGTTCAAGAACGCCTGAGGGATGCACATTAAGGAGCTGCATGATCTTCAACATTTGACTAGGACATGTATAGAAAGTCACTTGGAGAATTCATGTAAAGACTAACATGTCTGGAGTCTTGAGAATTGAAGAATCTAGACCCGAAGTCAAATCGTGTGAAACGATTTCACTAACCGTTGGCTAAGGGGCCTGAAGAGCTGAAGCAAATAAGTTTTTGACATTCAACACAGTTCAACTATGCATTATTGTTTTGTTTGTCCCGGCGAGTTCTTTTGGAAAATTAATTTTGTAACTTTTTCTATTTTACCCATTAGATATTTAAAATAGCCTAGGAATCATTTCATTAGCCACTTGGTATATTTTCACATAAAAAACTCAGAGAAATTTGGAACCTCTTGGTTCGCGTTCAACTTTGGATTATCTGTTTTCAACAATTGGGTCTTGAGGGTAATTTTCTTCTCCTTTCTTAAATATCTAGTGTTTCTAATCGTTCTTGGGAGGCGTTCATATAATTTTTCGATTGTTGCTTGAGACGTTTACTTAGGGTTCTAAATCTTCTTATGTATTTCATTATTCAGACTAATTTTGATTATCTAAATCAAATATATTGTTAATTTTGCTTCAATTATTGGTATTTTCATGTTCCGCTATCGTGTTTTATCTCGGAAGTCGGATCATATGACACTTGAAATATATAAGACTAGATAGGAAGCCTAGAGAACATCATGAATAATCTCTTCCGGTACTTGAGATTTTCCTTTTGCAGTCTTCTTTTCCTGTCGGAAAAGCTTTGTAGGCAACACAAGGGTTGATAGCGTAAAACTTGTGTAGTTAATTACCTTTATTAGCGGTGTCAATACAAAGCTCTCTCAGAATATAGATACTGCGCAATTTCCTTATTTCTCAAAAGTAAAACATCATCGCGCAAATCCAATTCAAGGAAAATTTCCCTCCCTATTATTGTGTTTATGTGCATTGTAAGGACATACATGTACATAAATAAGATCTAACTTGTTCGTCTAAACCAGAGAGAAGTGTGTGCTAAAGGAACTGGGCATAAGCACAGAAGAACCTTGGGCTGACTAAGAAGAGTTGGTCCAGTAGAGACCGCAATGATCTATCGTTACACGTTCCCGTGGGAAACATGATTTGCCCCCTCTCCTTGATCCAAAGGCATATATTGTGCCATGATGGCGCGAATCTCCGAGTCCATGTATCTCTGCATATACAAGGTTCCACGATTTAGTTAAAGCAACATCGAAAAACAGATGTAAAAAACTGTATTGAATCCGCGAGCCATGCATCTCTACATGGCAATGGATTACATGCTAATTCGAGTAAAGGCAGAAAACCCACTTGAAAAGAAGAGACAAATATGTCCTAAATATGGTGGTTGGAGACACATACGACATCAGAACCAACACTTTTTAACCACCTTTCTCTGTGACAGAGTATCAAGGAAAGATCTTATCCACCCAAAAGGAGTTTCACTATAATATCTCTAATCCAAAAGCTCTTAACTTTCTTGCTTTATCAATATGGTGGGATTTGGTGACACATCTAATTCTTGGAATTTCTTCTACTGGAACTTATGGTAAAGTAAAAGGAATTTGTTGGCTCCCCATAATCCATATATCACTCTATTAATAAGGATCGAACAACTTCAATAGATAACGCAAATGCAAAATCCAAAACGAAAAGCATCCCAGGAAATTTGACTTCATTTTCCCAAATTACTTTTCTAACATCAATAGTTCTGAAGAAATGCATTGTCAATAACAATGTAAAACTGGTTATCTAGCATTAGCATAACAATTCAAATGCTTTTAGTTTTGTGTTTCCACCAGGTGACGGTTGTGTGACTTTGGTGAACTGAGATTAAGAACATTGTACAAATACATACCCGAATCCTGTACTTGTACACAGCATACGCTACAACCGCTGCAACAGCCAAACCCAAGATGATAGTCCAAACAAGGCCCCAACTGAACCCTGACTTGGAATCTTTGCCTGCAATTTTACCAAAAAACTTAGTCCTAGAGGAGATCGACGGACATGTAGCTTTGAGAAACTGTGGATCAAAGTCTCTAGCATGAGGTTGGTAAAATTCTATTACGTTTAAAGAAGCTAAATCATGCAAATGTCCCAACCATCATATTTTAAAAAATTAACTAGCTTCGTCAAAGCCAAGGATATAACAAACCCCTATGCGTATCATTAAAGTATACTTTCAACAAGTTAACTTCTTCAACTTACTTATACACGTGTCATGTTCATGCATGTACAACAAATTGCCGCCGCAACTGCAATCAAAACTACCCCAAGTGTTCTTGCATTTGCACTCAGGACACTGGCATGCCAGCTTCTCCTTGCATTCATCAATATCTGAAGAAGGGACAAAAGTGAAGAACAACTTTAAGTATTACAAGATTATTGGTAAACAAAGTCGGTACAAATAGAGAGCAATACTGTTCCGACTCCAACATCTCTGGCATATACAGATCAAAGTGTTCCTAAAGACAGGAAGTTAAAAGATATGGTCTCGTAGAAAGAGAAAGATGCAAATATTTTTGGAGCAATTAAACAGAGTCAGAATCCAAACTCAAGGAAAACAAAGAATTAAATGCTGAAATGCTCTCCAAGTAACAAAATGTGTCGAGAACTGATGCATAGTGAACAGGTCCTACATACCCTCACAACTGTTCACTCCGTCGCCTTTGAATCCTGGTGGACATTTGCAACCCTTTGTATGATCATCCTGACAAGACAAGGATAAGACGTATAATGCTTCTGTCTACAGAAAGTCATTTGGGATAAACACCTAATGAACCCGACAAACAAAAATATCTCAAGTTTTGAATCTCTGTTCAAGTAAAAACCAGAAGGAAGGAAGCCATTAGGGCATGGCATCAAAGAATGAAAAGAGTTAAGGAGGACAGTTCAAAAGACAACGCTAATCATGCTGGAATACAGCCTCTTACAATGCAAGCAGAATATGCCCTGCCATCTTGAGTCCCCTTCCAACAGCCTCCGTTGTTTATTTCACATCGCAATGCTCCAGATGCTGTCAAAATGACAAGCTCAAGAGATTAAGTCTCTGAAGGTAACATACATGCATCACAACAACGCCAATTGTTGTGTAATAAGATGATGACAATTAATGCACGAAAAACTCACCTTCGCAGCGAGTATAACCATCACCAACAAATTTTACTCCTTGAACTATGGGGCATTCACATACTTTACCACGGAAAGTATCCTGCACCACAATTTCGCACATGGATCAGAAATTGAACAAGCAACAAAGAAAATTGGAACTCAGTGAAATAATGTTTGTCATATAGCAGTCCATTGACAAGTAACTCTACCCGGCATGCAGTAATGTTAGCAGCCTTGTCCTGCCAGCACCCACCATTTGATTCTAAGCATTCATTTGTTTCTATTTCTGCAAGCAAGTACCAAAAACAACTTTAGAATACTACCTCGTTGAAGGAATGTATAAACTACAGACTAGCTGGCTCCGAAAACCTGTTTCAACGGAATAATCAAAATTAAACCTAGCAATTGTACCTAACACACTTTTTATCTTATCAATAATTAAAAGTTGGAATAAGTCGGATAGGCAAAAGCTAGATCTGCAAAAGTTTATAAAGATAATAATCTATCACTTCTCATACTTTCTTCTTTTTTTGAGAAGGTAAGCAAAACTTATATTTTCACCATTCTTTGATTCAACACCATTGGAGATGCAAAAAAGAACTAAGGAAGATCCCACCAGTGATAGACATCTCTTTCAGTCTTCTGTCCCATCTTAAAGAAAAGCCACAAGCAGCACGAAGCTGATACCAAATAATTATTAAGTCTTCAAGCTGAAGAAAAAATGATCGAGGAAAATAACCTTCAGTTAAGCAAATTGCAGGCTCTGTTGTCTCCTCAAAACCGGAACAAATCGCCTTGAGGACTGCTCCTTTGTCCAGCTTACCTAAGATGAAGAAAAATACTCCAAAATAAGAATCTTCCTATTTAAGTTGAACACACTTTAACTCTACATCAAACGAGGTATACCTCTGTACTGTCTATTGTTTATAACCAGAGTTGGCAAGATAGTCACATCTCCACGAGCACCCTTGCCTATCTGAAAGAAGCAACGCAAAAGTGAAAATTAATTCAAATAAGTCAAGGAGGCAATAAAGAAGAGTTGTCCTATCACTTCTGCAGGAGACACACACCTGTGAATCCTGTTCAGCCTTTAGAACAGAGTTGTCAGTATCTGCTTCAGGATCTCCAACACATTTTTCAATCTGTTTGACGTCAAATCCTACAAAGTCCATTGAGATAAAAAGAAAATTTCAAGATATCATTTCAGATTTCCATAAAGAGCAAGGAGAATCGCTTAAAGCACAGGAACCGCACAACAAGGCGCATATTCCTATAGCCATGTGCAACAGAGACCTTAGCTCCAGAGAGAAAACATGGAGGACTCTCATTTAGCCCATATTGAACGGTTGAACCAACATAAAATCTAAAGGCATTAGTATACAAGCACATAACAAAAACTATCACATGCTATTGGACTAATCATTATCATACGACTAATTCTTTCAGACTGTTATCAATTGAGCCATCAATGCGAAAACAAAAGTAGCGCACCCGAAAGAAGGTAGATTCAACTGCGCATATTTTAATTTTCAGCCAAACAAATCCATTAAAGTTCAAGCAGGATAATAAATATTTTTGGATCCCAAGTTCAACAAAGCTATGATCTTTCAGTGGATCACAAAAATTGGACAATAATGACGACAACTTCTAGTTCTTAGAGCTCATGAATAAGGATAAGAAGACAGGAATACCACAAAAAGTACAGTTACTAATGACTAGCACCGTCACATTATAACAACAACAACCACAAACAACAACAATCCCAGTGTAATCAACAAGTGTGGTCAGGGAGGGTAGTGTGTAGGCAAACCTTACCCCTTCCTTGCGAAGATAGAGAGGTTGTTTCCTATAGACGCCCGGCTAAAGAAAAGCAAAAAACTAGCAGTAGTGAAAAGAAAATACAGTAGTAAACAGCCCTATGGCATCATCGACGCCATATGTACAATAGTAAAGGAATGCTGTGCATAAAGTGAAAACATCAGCCAAAATATGAAATCAAAGAAACTCCAACCTACCAAGTGACTTGATTACTTGATCTGCACATTCTTTCGTGTATTTCTTCTCTTTCATGGGGCACCGTATTGCAAAGTCAGTGACATAATCCCACCACAACCAGGGTTTTCCACTTTCATTGGCAACCTTGAAAAAACAAGCCTGCCTTAAGTTTTGCAGAACAACATCCTTTCCATCATAACCTTTACTGAAGTCTTGCTCAGGGTCTGGAGCACAGTATCTTCCATGATTGATGCACTGAGATTTGCATTGCTTGCTCAATATAAAAGCCTCTGGGCAATACCAAGTTATGTAATGGGGAGTAAACTGTGTATAACCCTTCTGTTCAAGTATCTGGGCAGCCCCTTTGAAGTTTTTGACAAACTCTATCTGGCTTTCACACTTGGGGCCACACTCATCATTACTGTTGGTCCAAAATTCATACTCCACTCGCTCATCAGGATGCGGAAGAGCCTCTCTCCAATCGAGGTTTATGTTAACCATTTCTCCTCTAGAGAGTTCCTTCTTGATGCTATCCCCAAGAGATTTGCTAATTAAAGCCGACGGAATAGTTATATTTTGCAAATAATCTGCCTGTGCATCCTCTTCCTCAGGCGTGTCCATGGTAATTAAAGGTTCAACACGGTCATCAGCAACAAGAATAGCACCCGCTCCAGCTCTCTGAGCATTCCAGGCCTTCAGTGTGAAATAGCAATCTGCCAGAACAGGAGCAAACAAAGAACAACAAAAAAACGTGTTAGATGTACACAATTTAGACAAGCTTCCAGATCATCCATGATGACAACAACTACATACTCATATAAGTTAAGGTAAGTGGATATAGTGCCTAAATTTGTCTCAAAATGAAACTAGTACGACAAGTTAACAAGTAAAATCAGCCCATACAGAAAACATGCATAAATAGTACTCCTTCATTGTTTATTATAAAAGCCAAATAAATCCATCCCCACAGTTGCATTACATTATTTAGCCCACTTCAAAAGGCATCAGAATCATGTGAACTATATTTCTATGAGCAATAGCTTGCAATTTTACAAATTGCTGACAGTGGCGGAGCCAGGATTTATACAAAAGTGTGTCAAAATCAAAAGAAATCATGCTACAATCGGGAATGGAACTTGCGACCTTCCGTAACTTTTGACACCGCTTGACCATTGGGAGTTTGTCTTGTGTCAAGGGTTGTCAACCCCTTATATAAATTCAATTTATTTTTTAAAAATACCTATCTACAAAGTGTTATTTTTGGCGAAGGGGTGTCGCCTCGGACAAGGGTAGCTCCGCCCCTGATCACAGAGTCTCGGACAAGGGTAGCTCCGCCCCTGATCACAGAGTAAAAGCTCGCTTTTGGTTTGGCTTCCCTGTTCGTGCATTTTCAGGAAAGAAAAAAAGGTCACAGTAGCAGAATTTGTCATGTTTTATTAACAGGGTCTATATCTGATAGAGTAATTCAAGTGGAAAAAGGCTAAAATAATAAGATATATATGAATGCTACTCTTCTTATTATGTGAACAGAAAGCAAAGTCTGTTAACTGAATTAGCAGGAACCCCGTTTAGCAGAATATTAAGACTTAAAACCAAGTGGTATGTTTTATAACGTGGTGTCCGGCCAGCTTGCGCGAACTTCAACTAATTACAAAGGGTACCTAATACCTCCACCAAGGCTTAGACATATGAGACTTAACGCCAAGTGGCAATACAATTCGAAGGCAAAGAGAAATATTTGAAAAGTTTACCTCCTCTATCAACAAGAAGGACGACAGGCATGGCACCAGGCTTAGATTTGAAGGAGATATCAAAATCTGCAAAATTCTTACAAGACTTTTGATTAGCTTTTGGGTACATAACAACACCAACCATAGTTCCTCCATATTGTGGGATCCCAAAGTTCCCAATTGCACACTCATACACATTTTTGATTGAGCTTGGTGACGTTACTCTCAAGCTGTTCTTCTCCACCACAAATCTACCATAACAAGACCCACACAGCACACACAAAACACACACTAAAAACCCTAACTTTCCTTTCATCTTCACTTCCCTCAATCAGCTAGAGAAAAATAAAGATGACCCAGATCAAGAAAAGTCAAAATTCAACCTTTAATAGCTGCTAAACCTAATTTACATGAAAAATCAAATCTTGATGACACCCAGATCATAAATATTAACGATCTAGCAAGTTTTCACCCTTTAGACCCACCGTGACGTAATTTATTGGGTATTAGGAGAAGAATAAGGGAAAAAGCTTGGGTCTTTGAACAAGTAAAGAGGAGAAAAAACTTCACGAGGAAGAAAAAACAAAAGGGTAAAGACCAAAGACTGGAGACGTGTAAAATGTGCTAAACTGAGGAAAGCTACGTGTATAAACAAAATTATCAGTGGTAGAGATATCTGCTTAAGTTTTCATATTTACTTTGTCCTTTTGGGATGTGGATGAAATATTAGTCCTAAGATAAGTAGAAGATGTAAACTTTAAGTAATTGCAATTGTATTAATGCTCCCCATCATAATAATTATTAGTTCAATAGTTATGTCCACAACATTTAACAACTAAATTAGTTAGCAGTTTCAGATTAGATCTTTAAATTAGCTTGGAATGAATATTGCTAAGATATTACTTTAAATTTGGACTAAATAGGTAAATTGTATTAATGCTCACAATCACAATAATTACTAGTTCAAGAACGGATATATTCATTAAATTTGAAGTGGAAAATAGTTGAGTGAGGATACAAAGTGAAGTAAAAATCCATATATTATTAAAAGGAGAGGACAATTAGTTAATAACAAAAAATATTTATCAAAATGAAATAAGAAATTAATTACTCAGACATGGGTGAGGGTTGGTTTAGGTTAGTTAATTTCTTTATTTTTTTTAAAAATCCTTTTCGTTTTTCTTTTTTCCAAATAAAAAGTATATTTATTCATTAAAATTTAAACTATATTATTGAGAAAAATATAATAAAATTTAAAATAAAAAAATATTTCAAGATTAATAAAATATATATCTTCTATTATATTACAAAAATATTAAACAAGTAATATGCTAATAATTTCTATTAATAATATAATTATACTAAGTATTGGATAATATAATAAACATAAATACATAACAAAAAAGTTATTTGATGACTATATAAGTCCCTTTTTAATAGAAATTTTATTAATTAAAATTCAGATTATACAACAACAACAACAACAACAACAACAACAACAACAACAACAACAACCCAGTATAATCCCACTTAGCTGTTTCCAAATAGACCCCCGGTATCCTTCCCTCCAAGAACTACCCACCTTGCTCTTGGGGAGACTCAAACTCACAACCTCTCGGTTGGAAGTGGGGGTTGCTTACCATCAGAGCAACCCTTCTTGTCTAAATTCAGATCATACATATTTTATTAATATAGAGTAGGAGAAGCAATTCATTGTGATAATTTCAATTGTAATATAAAAAATTTAACAAAGTGACAAACTTTAGGACAAAACTCCAACAATTTTGGAGACTAAAAAATTATTTACAAATACATTGATAAAAACCTACCATACCGAAATTAACTACTCAAACATGGCTGATATAATAAAGATAAATACATAAAATAAGAAATTTATTCGATGACTATATAAGTCTCTTTAACTTAATCGAGAATTTGTTCGTTAAAATTTAGAAATTATTATTTTGAATAATAGAATAAATTTAAAATAAAAATTATTTCAAGACTAATAAAAATATTTATCTTTTATTATATTACAAAAATAAAGTAGCAGAGAAAAATATTAAATAAAGTAATATGTTAATAAAAATTTCTATTAGCAATGTAATAATACTAAATATTGGATGATATAATAAAGAAAAATACAAAACAAAAATGTTATTCGTTGCATGTATAAGTCCTTTTAGTTTAATAGAGATGTTATTCACTAAAATTTAGATAATATTAGTAAGAACAACAGAATAAAACTCAAGATAACAAAATATTTCAATAGTAATAAATTATATATCTTCGCTTATATTACAAAAAGAAAGCAAGTAGACAAAAATAGTAAACAATATACTGATTAAAACTACCCATTTAAATCAGTGAGTAGTTTCAAGTTGGAGTTTTAAAATAAATAAATGAAATTAACAAATAAAAGTTACCATTTCAAATTGGGGAGTAGTTCAAGTTGGAGTTTATAATTGTTTTAAAATAAAAATAAAGCAATAAAAGTTTTTTGATTCAAATTGTGGAGTAGTTTTTTTCCTAATATTCTATATATCTTCTATATATTATTAAAAGAAGAGAATAAAGCCCTCTCCTTATGACAAGTGGTAGCCTAGAAAAAAACCTCATGGAATAATTAGCTAATAACAAAGAAATTATCTATTGAAATCAACAAAGAAATTAACTACTAAAACATGGTGGAGAGTTGGTTTAGGTTAGTTAATTTCTTTATTTAATTTTTTAAAATCATTTTCTTTTTTATTTTTTGAAATAAAAAGTATATCTATTAGTTAAAATTCAAACAATATTATTGAGAAAAATATAATAAAATTTAAAATAAAAAATATCTATATATTTTCAAGATATAATATACCCATGTATACATGTATATACATAAGATATAGTAGTTTCAAGTTAGAGTGTTAAAATTATTTTAAATACAAAAAAGAAAAACAAATTAACTATAATAATAAAAACAAAAAAAGAAGAAGAAAAACTACCCATTCAAATCAGCGAGTAGTTTCAAGTTGGAGTTTTAAAATAAAAAAATAAAATAAAAAAAATAAAAATTACCATGTCAAATTGAAGAATAGTTTTAAGGTGGAGTTTATAATTGTTTTAAAATAAAAAAACAAAAACAAAGCAAAAAAAAATTCGATTCAAATAGTGGAGTATTTTCTTTCTAATATTCTATATATCTTCTATATATTATTAAAATGAGAGAATAAAGCCTTCTCCTTATGCCATGTGGTAGCCTAGAATAAAACCTTATGGAATAATTAGCTAATAACAAAGAAATTATCTATTGAAATCAACAAAGAAATTAACTACTAAAACATGGTGGAGAGTTGGTTTAGGTTAGTTAATTTCTTTATTTAATTTTTTAAAATCATTTTCTTTTTTATTTTTTGAAATAAAAAGTATATCTATTAGTTAAAATTCAAACAATATTATTGAGAAAAATATAATAAAATTTAAAATAAAAAATATCTATATATTTTCAAGAATAATAAAATGCATATCTTCTATTATATTACAAAAAAAAAGACAAAAATATTAAGCGAGTAATAATCATATTAATCTATCTATCTATATAAATATATATATATATATATATATATATATATATATATATATATATATATATATATATATACATATATATATATATATATATACAAAAAATAAAAAATAAATATATATAAAAAATAACTACCCATTCAAATTGGGTGGGAGTAGTTTCAAGTTGGAGTTTATAAAGTATTTTAAAATTAAAGGCAAAAATGGTAGCTATAAAAAAAGAAAGAAGAAAAAGACTACACATTCAAATCGATAAGTAGTTTCAAGTTTGATTTTTAAAATAATTTTAAAATAAAAATAAAATTAAAAAAATAATTAATTACTAATTCAAACTTGGGAGTACTTTCAAATTGGAGTTTCAAAAATTATTTTAAAATAAAAAAATGAAAATAAGGAAATTTAAAAAACTTTCAGAGGAAAATATTAAATAAAGTAATATGCTAATAAATATTTCTATTAAAAATGTAATAATATTAAATATTAGATGATATAATAAAGAAAAATGCATAACATAAAAGTTATTCAATTCACGCATTGTATAAGTCCCGTTAGTTTTATAGAGATTTTGTTCATTAAAATTTAGATAATATTATTAAGAACAATAGAATAAAATTTAAAATAAAAAAATATTTCAATAGTAATAAATTATAAATCTTCTCATATACGACAAAAAGAAAGTGAATATTAAATATTGGTTAATATAATAAAAAAAATATGGAACAAACAAGTTATTCACTAACTATATAAGTACCTTTGATTTAATAGAGATTTCATTATTAGATATATTGTATTGACAAGTAAGATGACAATTGAATTTTATTAAAGTAATACAATCTAGTAGGATCAAACAAGCCCGAACGTAATTTAATTTAATTAATATTTTTTAATACTGACCGCATATCGTACGGGTACAACTACTAGTAAACTTAAAGACCAAAGTAGTGTACACAAAAAAGAAAGAATCTAGATATAGCACATATTATGCACTATACATATGTGGCATAACGTCCTCAACTAGCGGAAGTTTGCCGAGTTTTTTTTCTTCTTTCTCAAACATATACAAACTTGAAAACTCGGATTCTGTGTTGCTGCTTATATCAAACTTAATGTTCTACATCCCTTCAAAAGCATAGATTTAAGCTCAGTTTTTTCAAAAGTTTTTGTTTAATGAATGGAATATTAATAAGGCTGGTTTTTCTTCTTCTTTCTTTGATGATGGAACTACCTGATCGGTTGTTTGGAGAGTTATAGCTTTGTTTTCCTATTTACTGCATATTTTGTGCTTTACAGTTATTATATGACTTGTCGGGTTGGTCGGTTCGGGTGATTCATATTGAATTGAGACACTTAGTCTCAAGGCTGAAAGTTTAAGTTGAAATGGTTGACTGAATGCAGACTTATGTGTAAACGATTTCGGAATGGAGTTTTGATGGTTCTGTTAGCACCATTGGGTAATTTTGGACTAAGATTTCTTATCCAGATCGTAATTTGGAGGTCTGTATTGGAATTAGGCTTGAATAGCGAAAATTGAATTTTTAAAAAGTTTGATCGGGAATGGACTTTTTGAAATTGAGGTCGGATTGAAGTTCCAGAAGATGGAATAGGTCGATGGTGTCATTTGTGACTTATGTGCAAAATTTGGGGTCAATGAGACGTGATTTGATATTTTTAGGTATCGTTTGTTCAAGATGAAATTTCTTAGCTTCAATACGCTTGAATTTGGGGTACGATTCATGTTTTTGACATTGTTTGATGTGATTTGAAGCCTCGACTAATGAGGTGTCCCGATATGTGTGCCCAATGTAGATGGGCTATGTGAGTTGATTCTTGATGAGGACCACAGTTCGCGATATTCCATTTCTCCGTGTGTCGTAGAGAAGAACCAAGACTTGAGATAGCACTATTGGTTGAGAAGGATGCAGAATGATATAGTAGGGTTTGTGGCTCGTTGCGTTAACTGTTAGCAGGTAAAATATGCGCATCAGAGGCTGAGTGGATTGCTTTAGAGGCTTGATGATTTCGGAGTGAAAATATGAGCGTATCACCATGGATTTTGTAGTCAGGCTCCTACGACCTTCGAGGAAAGTCGAGGCTATTTCGGCAATTGTAGATCGGCTGTCACGACCCGGATTTCCCACCATCGGGGTCATGATGGCGCCTACTAAATGGAAGCTAGGCAAGCCAAATATTAATTACATCTCCATTAATTACCAATTTCTTATTAACAACATAAAAATTACAGCGGAGTAATCAAAATTAGCGGAAGACTTAGTCAAATGTGATAAAGAAAATCCAAATCTGATACACTACCCAAGATTGGTGTCACAATACTCACGAACTTCTAAGAATAATACACATAATGGTTTGAAAGAAAATACAAGTTGTTTATCTCGATTACATGAGATAACAGAATGAAAAGCATAGATAGAAGAGACGATGGGTCCTGCGGACGCTTGCAAGGCTACCTCGTAGTCTCAGTAGTCGAAAAATCCACAAGTCGCTACCGCCGCTGCTGCTGTCCGTAACCTGTATCTGCGCAAAAAGAGCGCAGAGTGTAGTATCAGCACAACCGACCCCATGTGCTGGTAAGTGCCTGGCCTATCCCAGCGAACTAGTGACAAGGCTAAGGCCAGTCACCTACCTAAACCTGTACAGTTGCAATATAGGCATATATATATAATACATTATAAGGAAATACCCTACTCTGAAATAACAATCAATAACTCACGATATCCAGAATAATCTAATCAACATAATAAATCTTACTTTCATGTCTCAATTCCTCTCTCATTTCATATCTCGTGGTAGGCGTACCACCCGCTCCCAACTATCACAATAATTATATCTTGTGGTAGGCGTACCACCCGCTCCCAAATATCATAGTAATTATATCTTGTGGTAGGCGTACCACCCGCTCCCAAATATATCAATAATTATATCTTGTGGTAGGCGTACCACCCGCTCCCAAATATATCAATAATTATATCTTGTGATAGGCGTACCACCCGCTCCCAAATATCAATAATTATATCTTGTGGTAGGCGTACCACCCGCTCCCAAATATATCAATAGGCTACCGGCAACTATGGCCAATGCCAAGATTTAAGTCACTTTGTGGTTGGCGTACCACACGATCCCAATTCATAAATATATATAAGTGGTCGGCGCGCCACACGATCCCAATTCATAAAATATATATATTACCGGCATTTAGCCAATAATCTCTATATCAACAATATTTATAATTACCGGTTTTAAACCAATAATTTATAATAATTTCAACAATTTACCTTCATTACCGGTATAACACCAATAACTCTTATTCAACAATCTATTCATAACTAAATTCATATTCCTACAAACTAGGATAGAACAAACACTTACCTCGAAAGTTTACGAATGATTTAATCCGTAGCAATGCCCTTTCCTTTCGAATTTGACTCCAATCCAATCGTATCTATACACAATTGATTTAATATCATCAATACTACTCAACAAACTAATTCCCAAGACCAATTACAACTTTTACAACATTCTCCCCGGAATAGTGAATTTCAACCCCGGGCCCACATGGTCGGAATTCGGGGTTAGGACCAAAATCCGGTTACCCATCCCCCCACGAGTTCATGTATATGATTTGTTTTAAAATCGGACCTCAATTCAAGGTCCAATTCCCCAATTTATGAAAAACCCTATTTTCTAACAAAAACAAGAATTCTACCATGAAAACCTTTGATTTTTAATGAAAAACATGTTTAATGATGTTAGGAATTGAAAGAATTAAGTAAAAAGTGACTTACAATTGTTTTGATGAAGAAGGAATCCGTGAAGAATCGCAAATGGGTGTTTTTGTTTTTGTAAAAAGTGAAGAAATGACTGAAAATCGTGTTTTACAGGTCTCTATGTTCGCATTTGCGAACATGGGTTCGCAATTGCGAACCCCGACCAATTTCTGGAGTTTGAAAAATAAGCTAAGGCCTGGGAAGTTCGCATTTGCGAACTTTTGTTCGCATTTGCGAAGCCAAGGCAAATCTGGGGTCTTCGCAATTGCGAACATATGTTCGCAATTGCGAACTAGGTTGCTTCCAGGGATTTTCGCATTTGCGAAATAAGGTTCGCATTTGCGAACCAGCAGGCTTCTGGGCTTCTTCGCAATTGCGACACATTCTTCGCAATTGCGAAGACAGGCAATTACTGAAGGCCTCGCAATTGCGAGGTTTGGTTCGCATTTGCGAACCCAACTGGTCCTGGGCAGCTTCGCATTTGCGACCCAGGGTTCGCATTTGCGAACCCTGCCTTGACCTGCTACCTTCGAAATTGCGAGAAATACTTCGCAATTGCGAAGACAACAGCTGGGTGAAAAACCAGCAGTGCAAAAACTCAGAATTTCATCCAACGGCCTATCAAATCTTTACCCGAGCCCCCCGGGCTCCAAACCAAACATGTACACAACCTCAAAAACACATTATGGACTTGTTCGTACGATCATATCGCCAATATCACTTTGTTTTAATCAAATCAAGCCTCAAACTCATGATTTTCATACTTTTGATTTTCAAAACTTCTTAACATTGGAACTCAAGGTCCAAACATCTCAAACGACATCCAAATGTCACCAAACTTTACAGAAATCACATATATAATATTTAAGACTTGTATCGGGCGTCGGAACCAAAATACGAGCCCGATACCAAGGTCAATTAATTTATTTCCTTTAATAATTGCATCAAAAACAATTTCACATAAAAATTCATAACTTGGGCTCTAGGCCTCAGAATTCGACTCCGGACGCATGTCCAAGTCCCATATTTTCCTACGGACCTCCCGGGACCATCCAATCTCGGTCCGGATCCGTTTACCAAAAATGTTGACCGAAGTCAACCATATCAATATTAATATCATTTTTATCCAAATTTCTCATAGAATTCATATTTTCTATCACAAAATCTTTCCAGCTACATGCTCGGATCGTGCACGTAAATCGAGGCAACATAGAATGAGGTTTTCAAGGCCTCCGAAGCTCGAAATGATTAATTAAATAAGTGATGACCCTTTGGGTCGTCACAATCTCCACCTCTAAAACAACCGTTCGTCCTCGAACGGACAAAAGAAGAAGTACCCGAGTCAGGAAACAAGTGTGGGTAGCGGCTCCGCATATCAGACTCGGACTCCCAGGTCGATGCCTCAGGAGGCTGACCTCTCCACTGAACACGCACAGAAGGAAAACTCTTCGACCTCAACTGTCGAACCTGCCGGTCTAGAATAGCCACCGGCTCCTCCTCGTAAGATAGATCATTGTCCAATTGGACAGTACTGATGTCTAACACACGAGTGGGATCGCCGTGGTATCTCCGAAGCATAGATACGTGAAAAACTGGATGCACGGCTGATAAGCTAGGCGGCAAAGCTAATCTGTAAGCCACCCCTCCCACTCTGTCTAAAATCTCAAATGGACCAATATACCTAGGGCTGAGCTTGCCCTTCTTTCCGAACCTCATCATGCCCTTCATAGGCGACACCCGAAGCAATACTCGTTCACCAACCATGAAATCTACATCTCGAACCTTACGATCCGCATAAGTCTTTTGCCTAGACCTGAGCTGAACGCAATCTCTCCTGAATAGTCTTGACCTTATCCAAGGCCTCCTGAACTAAGTCTGTACCCAACAACCGAGCCTCTCCCGGTTCAAACCATCCAACCGGTGATCGACATCGCCTACCATACAACGCCTCATACGGAGCCATCTGGATGCTAGATTGGTAACTGTTATTGTAGGCGAACTCTGCTAATGGTAGAAACTGATCCCACGAGCCTCCGAAATCAATAACACAGGCTCGAAGCATGTCCTCAAGAATCCGAATAGTCCTCTCGGATTGGCCATCCGTCTGAGGATGAAATGCTGTACTCAACTGAACCTGGGTACCTAACTCCTGCTGGACCGCTCTCCAGAACCGCGAGGTAAACTGCGTACCCCGATCAGAGATAATAGATACTGGCACTCCATGGAGACGAACAATCTCCCTAATGTAAACCTCCGCTAACCTCTCCGATGAGTAGGAGACGGATACTGGAATAAAGTGTGCTGACTTGGTCAGCCTATCAACAATGACCCAAATAGCATCAAATTTCCTTCTAGTCAAAGGAAGTCCAGTAACGAAATCCATAGTGATCCGCTCCCATTTCCACTCGGGAATTTCAATCCTCTGGAATACACCACCAGGTCTCTGGTGCTCATATTTCACCTTCTGACAATTTAGACATCGAGCGACATACGCAACGATATCTTTCTTCATTCTGCGCCACCAATAGTGCTGACGTAAGTCCTGGTACATCTTCGCGGCGCCTGGGTGAATAGAATACCGCGAACTGTGGGCCTCCGCTAAGATTAACTCTCGAATCCCTTCGACATTGGGCACACAAACTCGACTCTGCAATTTCAATATCCCATCATCATCTAGATTTACCTGTGTGGCACCTCCCCGCTGTACTGTATCTCTCAACTCACGCAAATGAGGATCATCAAATTGCCTCTCGCGGATACGCTCTAATAAAGAAGAACGAGCGACCGTGCAGGCTAACACCCTGCTAGGCTCAGAAATGTCTAATCTCACGAACCGGTTGGCTAAGGCCTGGACATCTAGAGCTAATGGTCTCT